>JAUZND010049001.1:0-19795 GCA_034780555.1 Coelogynopora nodosa | reverse complement strand
GCCTATACTGTCATAATAAATGTAGAATAATAGCAGATAACGACATCAGCTCATTTATTTGAAATAAATCCTAATCAATATTTATGTTATTTAGTTTCTGAAACAAGAGTGAACAAGAGATATGTCGATCTTTGTTATCGACATATCAGTTGGTCCGGTTTACTGACGAATAACATGATGTATTTTATTCTGCAACTAAAGTTTGCAAACAATGGTAGTTTGTATAACCTATCATTGACAAATTTGGATAGTTTGGATAAACGATGTAAGTTGATTTAGCTTTAATAGAACAACATGTAATGAACAACTAATGAATGCAATATTTCTGTAATTATTTTAAAATATTTCCGCAAATATAAAAAAAGATTAATAATTGGTGTATAGTATTTATAAGTACACAAATATTTGTAATAACAAATATATATATTATTATATATGATAAATATATAGTTCTGAGTAGTGGAATTTATTTAACAACGTAATATTATAATATCTGAACTTTAAGACATTTTTGACAAAACCATAATAGAAAGTAGCTAACTTGAATAACCATATCGGGAAACGACTTTAACCAATAGAAACCGGATATTAAATTAATTATATGTGAATTAAACAGGGGCTTATACAAATATCTCAATACCACAACTTATAAATATTAGTATAAATATGAAAATAGAACATGCAGGACTTTCAAATTCATATGATTTATTATAAATTTTAAAGATCTTATCATAGACAACATTATGGATCGCTCTGCAGATGAAGATGTATGTACATTAATCACATTATACAGTTTATTATACAATTAATGATTGATTGTATATTAATTAAATAGTTGTTATTATTATTGCTATTTATCTACATTTTATTTAACAATTCACCATGTATTTATTAATATGGCAGATACATTCAACAATTCTGAACCAGAAAGTCTCACATTTCAAGTGTTTGGAGTGTACTTGCTGAGCACTAGTGAGACTCGTACAATTACCGTAACTAACATTGTACATTTACAGCCTAAGCAATGCAAACGTAAGTGACATTGGCATATGATAATATCAAATGTATACTTTTATAATTATAAAAATAATAATAATATTAAGAATACGTTGTTAATGAGTGGATCAATATGCACGCTGCAATAAGCACGATATTATATTACTTATTTGTAAACAATCGAAATGTCTTGTTGATAATAAATTATTCTTTTGTTGAAGACCAACCAGACATTGGTTATGATTGGACATTGCGGTGTGTAAAACATGATAATAATCAATGAAAATAATTATGCAATTAGGCTGTTTATTCTGAGTGTAATATAATATTATAATATAATAATAATATTATAATATAGATATAATAGTGTAAAATAGATATAATAGTGTCAAATTACATATCTACATTTTTATAATGATTATATGAGATAACATAACTTTGTAATGTTAGTATTATTTAAATTAATATTATGACATATCACGCTATTCATTATCTTTTATACTTAATTATATATTATGTTAAAAACACACAAAGACACACTAAAGACATTTAAATGCAGCATTCCGAAATTTAACCACATTATGTATAATAAATAGTAATTAATGTTAGTATAGCGGTAATTTTACTATCTTATTCCCACTTTTGACATCAAAATTGTCTACATTAAACAATTATGCTGCTGGTTACATGGCTTAATTTTGTAATAAAGTATTTTACCATAAATTTCATATTTTTTATATATTATGCTAAACTTGAAAACATATTAAAACATATTATGTAAAAACGTTATTGTCATCAGTTTCCAGCACAGGGTGCGTTGAAAGTAGCCGAAAGTAGTAGAATAATAATACCATTCCACGTAAATAAATGTGTATATATTATAAATAAGGTTATTTCTTTCCAGTTCAGAATATTACTTTATTTTTCAAACAATGTGGTCTGCGTTTATAACCGTATATAGCATTCTTCAAAGGAAAGCGCCCAGATGGTTAAGAAATTTCAAATGACTAATGTCATAAAATACTGCTATATTTTCCCTGGAGAAAAAAATGAGTGTCAGTTGTGGTGAACAAGCCGTCTATTTAACGAATCCGTGGTGTCACAATATGTGAAACATTGTATTCTAAACATGAGTAATAATAATAACTCGTTTAACAATAGTAAATTTAAGTATTTTCGTGGTCGTAAACACCGATATTATATAATATTGGTGTATTGCTATATTATATATAATATAGCAATGCTATATTGCTTTGGAAATTCCAAAATTCATGTTTGAGAAATGACAGAGTACATATTATGTTGTCGTAATTATTGGTATTGCTAAACTGTATATTTTTATTCATTTAGTAATTTTTGCACTCAAAGTACATTATGTTTATTATTTTATATAATTTCATAACATTATTATTCATTATCATTAACATAATGTATAATCTATTATTAATTGTGTTGCAGCCGTTACTACAATAAAGTTATCATACGTCCGCACATGTTTCCGAACTATTACCTGGGATCATCAGAAACCTTATGAAGGCTATTTTATCACGTATAAGCATAAGGATACCAGTTACAAGAAATACTTCACTGCAAATTTAACAGAATGTATGTTAATTCAAACATGGAATATTGACGATTTTTAAATACAATAATCATATTTTGTAATACTATTTGCTTTAATGATGAAGTTAGACTAGTGATGATTAGTGAATTTAGTAAATTAAAAAAGTTAGCATGTTGAACACGTTATCAAAGTCAATATACTGTTTACTTATGGCTCGTACATATCTAATATTTTTTATATAGAGATTTGATTTTATAACATTAATTAAAAAAAGTATATGCCACTCCACTAAAGTAACTTAAGATAACTAAATATAATAATAATAGGTTTAGTCTTAATACTGAATTATATTTATATATCAAAAGATGTTATTAAAGTACTGTAATACTTTACTATAACGAGTGGAATTAAATGTCCATCCCATATTAAATGTGAAATATTTTGCTGTGCAATTTTTTAAATATTATGTATTTATGTGTTATATCAAGTCCTATATTTATTTTTTGGATATAAGAAAGGAGTCTGGCAACTAACATATGTATAGGTTAATACTAGCATACATGTTTCAGGTGGCATGATGTAAAATAATTGTTGGTAATGTTAAATATTGTTATATGAATGTATTCACTCATAGTAGACATAACTTTAATTACAGCCTGAAGATGTGTAATGTTTTTAAATAGGTGGTATACACTTATTTAACAATTATAAAATATGGAAAGTGTTTGATTTAAATGTTAATATACTGTACATTAAATAAAGTTGAAATTACATTTTTATAAATTTGTTTGATACTTCTTACTTATGAGAAAAAGTTAAAGTCGAATAAAGATAATTTAAAAAATGTAAAATTATTCATTTTTGAAGGAACTATTACATTATTGTATTACCTTTTATATATATTTATAAATTCTATACATTATTTTATTATTATTTATTATTACCACTTTTACAATTAGAAATAGCTATTGCATTCCTACATGTCTACTAATTAACTCAGTTTAAATATGCTAAAGGAACAAGTTAGCTATTAATGCATAAACCAATTTAAAATCCGAAAATGTGTTCATAATAGCAACGTAATATTCAATATATTATTTTTTGATATTTAATTTGAGTAACTTAACTTTTGAGTAATTTCAAATTGTTATTTTGAAATATAATAAGAGCATCACATGATTATTCTAATAATGCAATTTCTATTTTGTAAAAGTATTTGTGTGTGTGAAATTATGCAGTTATATAATCAGGGTCAATATATACACCAACGCTCGATAGTAAACTGTTAATCGGTTTTAATTAATCCTTTTTCAGATGTACTTGACAATTATGAATTGGATGATGCCATATTTCAATTGCATGGAACGTATACATATAATAATACGGATTTAAGTATCTCAGTCAGCAATACTTTCAGATTGAACGATAGAATTTGTACTTGTAAGAAAAATAATAGAGCACATTATCGTTTTAGAAGAAATATAGTTATTTTCATGTAACAAAAACTTGTGTTGAATAATTGTTAATATAACAATATAAATAAATTTGTATAAATGTATTGATTGTTTATATTTTCAAATTCATTGTTTGAAACGTTTGAACAAAAATTAAGATAACAACATTAAGTTCTAATATTAAAATATAGTTTTAAAATACTTTAATAATCACCTATTTTAGATTAGCATTTATACATATATATATATTTTTTTTTTCAACTAAAATAAAATTCTAAATAATCAATTGAACGTTGTTACGACTTTGACATATTATAAATTAAATGAATGTGAAAACTTTCTTAAGCGAAGTTATATTGATTAACCGTTGAAGACATTTTCGTTATCAATAAAACTTGAAATTGCAGTTTCTGGCTCTTTTGTTCGTCTTTATTTTAGTCGAATAAATTATTGTATTATATATTGTTTTTCTTGTGATAGTATTCGGAATGAATGACGCATTGCAATATAATCGAAAAAGTTATTTTTAATAGTTCCAGTTATGATATTAAAATGTATTGCATATGTTTTAATGTATTAATTCAAAGGAAATTTAAGAGTTTAATTATTGATTTATGATGTGCTAAACTATTATGATAGTTAATTATATATCTAGAAGTAGCTCTTTGCCATGTAAATATTTCATTCGTATGTAGCAGTGTGTTCATTTTGCTCTCGACGTTTTACATAAAAGTAATTAACATAGCATAACATAGTAAATATTTTAATAAATAATTACAAGCACTACTTAATTATATATAAATTTTAACAAATGTCAACAATGCTTTTACGTAAATACAGGAATTTAAATATATTACAGGAGTCATTTTTGTTATTATTAATATAATGTTTTTAGCCGAAATTGACTGTAACATATGACCAACTTAGTGAACATCCAAAAAAAACGACTGCCAATGTGTGCGACATATTTTGTATCGTTGTGATAATATTTGTGATATAATATTAAATGTGTGATATGCACAGCGGCCAATCCGAAAATGTCATCCAGGGGGGCACAACATCCAAGGGGCCCAACTTGTATTCAAATTGTATCCATATTTTTTTTAATTGTTGAAGGATTATACCTGTCAACCTTTCAATAAGTGAAATCGTATGCCGAGGCGAGCATATGGGTCTCTAATTCAGAGTCTAGGGCGGACATTGTTTATGTTTATATATAAAAATGCCATTGTGAAGCGTCAAAAGTCAATAATCAGATTTTAAAATTATCGGGACATTTGCTATAATATCGGGACATTGAAAATTATATACAAACATATCATGACTAATGCTAAGGGCTCAATACTACCTCATAGGGCGCTAACTGACATCCGCAGTGGATGCCACTAAGGCATAATTATATATATACAATACATATTATGCAATATATATGTATTTAATATAGCTATAGCTTATATTTATCTTTTTTAATAAATATGATAGAACGGTTATATAATATTTATAAATATAAATATGGTTATATGATAGAAGGGATCACTAATAATAACTATGTTTTCTAACCAAACGCTATTTCTAATTTGTAAATGTCAGTGGTAAAACTTGGATCAATTTATTGTGACTCATTTTTAACTTAAATAACGAATAACAATAAACAAAAAATATAAAAAATATTTTGAGCAATATTGTGCATTTAAATATTTTCGGGAAAAAATCTAACTTATTTAGTTGTTGCAAATTATTACGGTGAGCCTTTAAGCCTTTAGTTTTTATATTTTTATATAATAGTTCAAAACATCACAAGAACGTTTATCAATCAATGCCTGAGGACACTTGCATGGACACAGAGGAACTATACACATTTTTATATTCATTTATCTCTAAATAAGATGCACGTTTACGAAAAATTCAATATCACAGAACCAACATGTAAGATTACCGGAATATATTTAGTTTTAAATACACCTTTTATAAGCAACTTATGATATATATAATTCTCGTTTTTTTCGCTAGTCTCATTCAACAATTCTGAATTGGAGGATTTTTACTTTCAAATATATGGATGGAGAAACACAATGAAACACCCATTACCAATAATAGAATGGACTAAAATACACGAAAAGAAATGCAAGAGTATGTGATTATATATTACGCAATAACACTTTTATTTTATAAAAATTAAAGCAATAATATAATTTAAAATAAATATTATACTTTAAAACTGTATACAATTAATTGAATTGATTTCAAATTAATATCTAAATTTTTTGTTTAATTTACACTCAACTTAGTAAAAATTTTCATAAATAGCGGGATTTAGATTGTATGTCAATATATCCATATAGAAGCAATACCTCCCAAATACATTTAATATATTTCACGTTTTATTGCAAACAGTAAATATTATTTTATATTGTCAACAATTTTAATTATACTCATATGTGGACAGTTTGTATCGCAAATGAATTGTGTTGCAACTGATATTTAAATTTAAAATTAAATGTGTATGACTGAATATATTGTAAGTATAGCAAATGTATCGTTCAATGATAAATTAATTACTTTGTTGGTAAATATATAATATAGAAATGTATAATAAATTGTTTAAAATGTTAAAATATTAAATATTTACTTGAATAGCATATTAACATAAATATAAAATGTCTATCCTTTAGTTTCTGAAACAAATGTGATCAAGAGATATGTCGACGTTTGTTACCGGGATATCAGTTGGTCTGGTTTACTGACGAATAACATGGCTTATTTTAGTCTGCATATAAAGCACTCAGGAAATGGTACTACGTTTGACAATATTCAGTTATTTACGAAACGATGTAAGTAGAGTGCGTTAGCATAAACATTTATTAATGTAAATAGTGTTGATCTAATGATACGAGAATGAGTTGTAAATATAAACAACTACATGTATGGTAGGCCCTATGCATTTTTAGTCAATTGTATACATGTACGTATTGACGTTTGACATCACAATATGATTATTGATAATGATAAATTAAGATTAATTTATATATTTAGACTAAACTATTTAGCCGATTTATGTTAAGGACACAAATATGTACAAATAACATAAAACACTTCTATAAACTTACATCTACATACAAGTTAGTACAATTAATGCAGTTAGATTGCAGAATTATTTTATGATGCAGTTGTTTGATTTTTTGAATATGACAGATACATTCAACAATTCAGAACTAGAGAATCTCACATTTCGAGTGTTTGGAGTATACTTGCTGAACAATAATGTGACACGTACAATTATTGTAACCGATACTCTAGATTTGCATAAAAAACAGTGCAAACGTAAGTCGAACGAGATAATTTGAATTGTATAATTTTATATTTTAATGAAATAAATAATCATATACATAATATGTTGTAATTCATTCGACCCGTAGGCATGCGGGCTGTAATGTGTTTCCATACAGTAGTATGTATAAGTAAGCATGCATATTATGCCAAAAGCATTTAGAAGTGATCCAAATAGTAATATATAATAAAAATGTTTAATAAAATAATACAATATATATAATAAAAAATATTAACACGTGAGATTTCGTTGGCTACATTTTCAAGTTTAAGCTT
Source organism: Coelogynopora nodosa (assembly GCA_034780555.1). NCBI lineage: Eukaryota > Metazoa > Platyhelminthes > Proseriata > Coelogynoporidae > Coelogynopora > Coelogynopora nodosa. The sequence goes on along the minus strand of JAUZND010049001.1, from coordinate 12,178 downwards.
TATGTTGTCTTACGGTGTCTTTTTTGCCAGAAAATATTTTAGGAAATATTATAATATTTTTAAATATGTTTTAAAAATATTTATCCTTGTTGAATTAATTAAGAGTTGATTTTTTATCATTCCTCACAAGTGATATATTTTTATTATACAAAGATGACAATAAATTGTTGTTTTAATAGAAACTGTTTTTACACAGAACGCCATTTTAACTGATAAAGTAATGTAAACAGTTTCGACTATATATAATTTTGGTTATGGATAACATTATCAGCCTATAGCTATGAATTATGATACATTTTACAAATATTTATTATTATTATTATTTAGTAATTAATTACATTTTATTGCAGTTGTTGAAACAATACGGTTATCATATGATCGCACATGTTTCCGAACTATAACATGGATTCATCAGAGACCATATACAGGTTATGTAATCACTGTTAAGGGTACAGATGACTGGAAGCAATTTCGTTTGAATTCAACAAAATGTATGTTTATATCAAACATGTATAATAATTTGCTTTTCTTATTAATGTAATATTTTAAATTATTTTGTACAATTATACTTATTTTAAAGAGTGATTTACAGACGTGATGATCATTTGGTGAATGTATTTTAGTTTAACAACTATAAATACATTAGCATATTGACTATTTTATAAAATTAAATTACATGTTCTATATTTGTATGTATAAATCTACTCGTTTTTAATTTTTAATTGGGTAACATATTTTATTTTTAGAAAGAAAAAATTAGGTATCTCTTGATTAAAGTAATTTCCTCTATATACAAGGTGATTTAGTACTCAAATAATTTTACTATAACATTATAGTTTTATAGAAGTATTCTATGTATACTTTTATTATGTATATTTTTTATTTTAATGTACAATTTAATATGGTGTGTAAATAATACTTTTATTATTGATAATATTTGCCATGATGTACTTCGGCTAGTTCGATGTATTCCGTCCTCAAAGTATATCTATTTATTCTGCCAGTCACGGTATCTATTTATTTATTCTGTCCCTCATAGTATAGTATATCTATTTATTCTATGCGGTATACTTCAATTTAATCTGTGCAGTACATATATTTATTATGTGTAGTATATATCTATTTATTCTGTACGGTATCTATATATATATTCTGTCTCTAGCAGTATATATTTTTTTATACGAATTGTAAAGAAATGTAAAAATAGTTCATCAATGAACTACAAACTTTCATAGTATATTCAGTACATGCTAAAGTATTGCGTTAATTGGATTGCGCCATACTAGTCTGGTCATCATTTTGAGCGAATAAATATTAATTAGAAGAAAAAAAAATAACAAAACGCTCCACTTGCTTGATTTGTATTATTTCTATGAATATCTTATTTATATACTACTTATATGAATAACTGCTAACGTTGAATATTCATTATTGTAATAATTATTATTTTGCAATATCGTTTAAAATATTTATATTTACATAATCATATGTACTATTAACCAAATTTAAATGACCGTAGCTAATATTTTATTTTTAAAGGGTATATGATTTGGAAACATTTAATAAATCAATACTTTTGTTATGTATACTTATTATGTTGTGCAGTAAATAATTAATGTATTGAAACAGTCCAAATTTTATACAAGTCATAACATATGTAAGGTTAGGCAGATCGTATAATAAAGAATATGTTCTAAAATGATACATAGTGTAAATATATTTTTAATTTTAAATATTCCTTTTTACAGACGTATTTGACAATAAGGAATCAGATGACACAGAATTCCAATTAATTGGATTATACACATATAATAGTAAACATAAATCCATCGTAGTTAGCAAAAGGAACAAGTTGAACGATCGAATTTGCACATGTAAGAATAAATATTGATCACATTTAATTTGTTTGAAATATAGTTTAACTACAACATAAGTGTCTAACAAGTTTGACCATCAAACATCATTGATTGTATAAAAGTTTCCCAAATCCAAATATAATATATTACTTGTTTGAAGAAAAATTAATATTTTGTTAGATAATCTAAATCGACAATAATCATTTATTTGAACAGTTTTTGTAAGGATTTAAGAAAAATGGATGATTAAATATGAATTAAATATGAATTAAATGCAAGCGAGTTTATATATTAATATTAGAAGTAGAATCTTATGAGTTGTGTTGAGACCTTTTTTATTGACTCCAACTGAATGATGTTTTAATGCATCAATTGTACGTAGCTACGATTTTAAAACATTGTAAATGAAATACAGTTGATAAACTATTCTATTGTGTACTGTATTGGTTGAATGTTGAATACAATTTTCGTTTTCAATATAATTGTAATGCTCATTTCTGAATAATATATTTTTTGTTTGTATAACAGTTTGAACAAATTTTCTATTAAATACTTTTAGTTTTATAAAACGATGTATAATACATTAACAAATTCTTTCGTCTAATTATTTAAAAGTAAACATATTAAAAATAATAAAAGTACAAACTTTTAGAGAGGAACATTACGTGACATAATATTAAATTTGGGTTCCTTAGCATATGCGATTAATTTTTAAATTTCATTTCTAGTTTGTTTGATATGTTCAGGAATAAATATTATTAAACGCATTACTTGTTTAATATGAAATAATATAATCATGTAACAAGTAAAGCTAAATAACACAATTGACCCAAAAACTCTTTAAGATTATCAACATATGTTTTTGCAACTTATACTGTATTACTGAATTTGTGACTGATAACAAATTTAAAACATATTTATAAAATGAGTCAATATTTTTAGTTCAAAAGTGTTTTCACTATTGTACACATTTCTGTATTGTTTAGAGTTTACACTATAATTCCTTAAAAATTGTAATTTAAAAATGTATGTCTCTCTCAGTTCAAAATATCACGAAGACGTACACCAATAAATGTCTGCGGACACTTTCATGGAAACAGTTGGACTATACATATTTTATAATTGATGTTTCTGTACATGAACCAAATATTTACGAAACATTTAATGTTACAGAACCAACATGTAAGATTATTCAGTACTAACTGGGTTATAACTGCACTTTACTATAAGCAAAATAGATGTTAATTCTTTTCGATTTCTTTGAACTAGATACATTTAACAATTCTGAATTCGAGGAATTTTATTTTCAAATATATGGATGGAAAAATACAATGGATCGCCCATTACCGATAACTGATTGGATCCCAATACATAAAAAGATGTGCAATAGTATGTGCAGATATTAATAATAAAATGTATCATACAATAAATGTTTTATTTTTCAACTTCATAAATTAACTTGTAATAAACAGAACATCAGAATTTTCATCATTTTTTTTCTTTGTAAATACAGAGTTAATAACATTAGTATCAGATAATTAATTAAGAAAAAAGGCCTATTATTATCAAGCAACGATTTTGATATATTACATTGTCAACATAAATAGTTTTTTTAGTTTTTTATTTTGCTTGTAATTATAATACAATTATTCTATTAATTTGTGATATAATACATTTTATATAGATATAACAAGTATAATGTTTATTCAAACAAATCAACTAATGATTAATTCTCCGACCAACGTTTAGCAGTATTAAGAACATGTCAAACTTATATTTTAACATTTTGTATCAGTATTGTGATTTCAAGACAATATTTATATAATAATTTTATCAAAGAAATACAAATGATTTTAATCCTGTCCACAAATGCACTCAATATAAATTTGATGACACGCAAAATTTGGTATGAATAGTAGCTTTCCACATTCCATTTCATACTTTAACAAAATCACAAACAAACAAAATTAAAAAAATACATTATCAAAGCACCTACTAAATGAGATACACATTTATAGAATAATATCAATATGATTTGAAAGACAAACACCAGTATGAGTCAGTGTCCGGCTATTTCAAACAAAAGTAATGTGATATCATCAAACTCAAAACATTGATATGAAAAGTGTTTTCAATTCAAACATACTTTGTACAAGTTGGTGCATTATTTTAAATAAGTAGGATCCTTAAAAAGACAACGAATATCAATCTATATATATATACAATATATGAAGAGTTGAGTAATCAATTTTGCTTGTGTTATGGGCACTAAACGGTCGTTTTCCGGTTTGTGTTCGACACCATGAATTAGATAATAGAAAGTCATGTAAGCTCTGGTGGAAGTAAATATGTTTGCATTGTTTTTATATTTGAAAATTAATAGTGTCATCACATACAAACCAGTTGTCTCCAGATTTTACATATACAGGTATATATATTCTCAAGACAATATTGACAATATTTTGTAATGTAATGAATAATCGGTTTAAGAAAATGTATAATCATATTTTTCTTAACTATTTGAATAATAAATTATTGATAACTGGATGAAATGGACAGTTAAATAACTTGGCTGATTAAATGAAGCCAATTTGTTATGACCAGTAGGAATCAATGTATTAGCATTATTTAAAATATGTTTAATATCATCAATTACATTGCATATGTAAGTGTGAAAAGTGGCATGATTATCCTGCAATTACGGTTTGAATAGTCAAAGGACTATTATAATAAAAATATACAATTTTGATTTGTAAATAAAAGTTAAATGTATCACTATAATTGTTATAATATTGCAATATATATCATATTTAATAAACACGAAAGAAAGCATAATACGAGTAAATAAAACTTGAAGATGTGATGTCAATTAAGAAGAAATACCTACCATTAATAGACTACGTTGTACAAGTATTTAAAAGTAATGGGAATTATATAATTGTTAGTTATGTCTAGTTTAGGATGATTAAACTTTTAATTTAGTTATTTTAGGTTTATAAATAGTTAAGGAATGAGTGATAAGAAATGTGTTTTTCAATTAGAGTCTTCCAAATAATTAACAAAGTTATTTGCCACATATTAAATGTTAAAAATATATATTTAAGTCGACTGACACCACACATGTGTCGAATGGATGAAATTGTGTCTAGATGACACACAAGTATTCGTGTTAAAGTTCGAGATATATTCATGAAAACTTTCACAAAAAACGTATTGTTGAATTGTATGGGACAGAACATGTTTAGAGTTGTGCATATTCGTTTTTGAAATATATTGTATCAATAAACACAAATAGCTGTGTCTAAAGTACGACTTTGTAAAGTTTTTCAAAATATGTTTATCTGTACATATTTAACTAAACATAGAATATTGTCTAAACATTATTTTAAATATCATTCTGCACGATTCAAAAATGATAGTTTTAAATAGTTCTTGAAACATTTTACGGCGCCACCCATGTGCTCCTATGCATTATGATGATTTTATATTTATTAAAAACTACCTATTAGTTGTATTATATGATATTCTTTACTTGCTAAATACATCGAATTATACAGATATCGGAAGAGATACAATTTCATTACGTGAAAATGGACAATATACATTGACAGGGACACCATAGTAACCATTTAAATAATACCCGGATAGTCCTTGAAATGTTTCATTTGATTTCTTATGTCTAATGAGAAATGACCGCGGAACATTCCTAAAATATGTAATAGATATACTAAATGAATATAATTTGTAATTATTTCTGATTGTAAAATTATTATTATAATATTTAGTTTAATTTTGAATGCTTCAAACAAACAAACACAATTAATATGTTATATCTAATATGTAGTAAGTATATAAAACAATAATTGCATTTATTTAACATACATATACTATTAATTCAATATTGTTGAACAACCAACGGTGTATTTTCGAAATATTAACTTTTAAATATTTTTATACTTACGTTGATTTTATTTTTGTAATCCAATTTAAAAATTAAAATTAAATATCGAGTATTTTATTATTAAATGTAGCTTAATAGTATTGAAGAACGCTGCTTTATTTTTTGCAATAAATTCATATAAATATTTATTATCCAGTTTCTGAAACGCAAGTGACCAAGAGGTATGTGAATTTATGTTACCGAGATATCAGTTGGTCCGGTTTACTTACGAATAACATGGATCATTTTGCTCTGCATATAGAACACTCAGGAAATGATAGTGTGTTTAATTATATTTTGCTATCAAAGAAAAGATGTAAGTATAATTTTCTGGTGTACAAAAATTAAAGTTAACATATAGTAATGATATAAAAAAGACAACGTATATATACTAATTTAATAAAGTTTTATTAAAAATAAAAATTGAACTACTAAATGTGTTTTATGTATTTCTCATCAATTACTGAAATGTGTTTTATTAATTTATTATTAATTATTTAATATATGAATGATAATTAATGAAAATTATTTAATTTTTCACTATAATGCATTTTTCGTTTATAAATATGGCAGATACATTCAACAATTCAGAACCGGAATATCTCAAATTCCAAGTGATTAGTGTATATTTGCTGAGCAATAATGATAAACGTACAATTACCGTGACCAAAATGATAGATTTGCAACCTAAACGGTGCAAAAGTAAGTCGCCGAAAACTTAGTAAAATGCAGATAATGTTATGATTACGTCATAGAATCGATTTATATGCAGTATGTACCCAATGCATTACATTATAACAAATGATGTTTTATAGTAGAAAACAATTAGTTCTACAATTAATTTAAATAAGAAAATGAATGACTTATTATGTAAGACCATGTAAATGTATGTATATTTATTACAATTTACATAATCATGTAGATGTAATGCAAATCATTTATCCATACATATATGTATTGCATTTAGAGCTGCATAGGTTTGATAAAATGTGGACCTAAGTTTTACATGGATTTACGTAGTGTAATATAGTATGCATTTTCAAAATTACACATCTACATGCTTCGTATTATTACATATTAACAACTTTATTTGATTGAAATCATGATATCAAATGATCCAGGTACGAATTTTTGTAAACATAATTCCAGTAAAATGGTATGTTTAAAATACACATGTCGCATTATTTAAAAAAAATGTAAAATCGAGCATGGTTTAGTAATACTACTGATATTATTATATGTATTATTATTATTATTTTGCTACTTTAAAATATACATTATTATAGTGTATTATTTAGTTGAAAGTGATTTTTTTAAATAAAGTGCACTCATTTAATTTTTACATTATAGCAGATTTGATTCTATATTATGTATTGTATATCATTATAATTTAATCATTTGTATAATAATTATGACATTTATAAATGTTTTTTATACAAATATTATTATGAATATTTGTAGGCTAATATAACTTGTTTTAAATTTAACATATGTTATTGCAGGTGTTGATACCATCAGGTTATCATACGTTCGCATATGTCACAGACACATAACCTGGACTCACCAGGAACCCTACGAAGGATATTTTCTCACATTTAAGCATAATAAGAACATATACGAGGAATACTTTACCAAAAATGCAACAGAATGTATGTTAGTTTTAATCGTGACACATTGTGGTTGTTTAAATGCACTAATCCAATTAATTTAGTGGTTATACCACCTTTCTTAAGCGAGTTTGACTATTGATGATTATGTGGTGATTAGGTGTGAAGCTAATTTTATGTATTAATAAGTTAACAATTTATCAAAAGAAAAGTAATGTTTATTGATTGTTCTTATAAATAAGTTATATTTATTTGGAGAATTGATTTTAAAAAAAGAGTAATTACCTTTCACATAAATATTATAATTGTAAGCTATTACATTATTTAGAATGCTTTTTTAATTTCTTTATTTGATTATTACACTATTATTTTGATTATACGTTCTATTTATCTTTCCGTATTTGAAACTATTAGTACATTGTTGTTTGTTAAAACTTTTACGAGTCTTTCGCTTATTACCGACCGATATCAGATAACAATATTTTGTTAACTGCAACTATTCTACGTACTGCATCATTTAGTATTAAAGTAAATACCCAAGAGAGATGTTTGGCCAAAACTTTGATTACCGCAGTATGTGTTTTGTTTTAATAAAACGTTTGCTAGTTAATTTTTTGAGCAAAAGTAAATACTAACACCATACAAATTATAAATTATATATAAGCATTACATATTTTCATCAGTTATAAATCACCGGATGTACATTTGGAAATAAAAAATAAATCTGTCAAGCAAGGTATATGCAAAAACAACTAATGCTAATTTAGTTTTATCTGGTGCTTATTTCAGTCTGTTATTATATGAATTTACTAAAATTGTTCTGCTTTTATTTTGTCATTAGACGTTATTAGGGATGTTTAATATTATCATAATACAATATTGAATACTGATATTACAATATATTTAAAATTGGATTGAGAGTAACGAAACTTTTATAGATTTTTGACATACATTTATTTTTATTCACATATGATTAAATAACTGTAACCATATTATATATATATATATTAACTGATATTTAAAAAAATAAGCACTGACCGTAGCTATTCTGCTGTTTTATCTATATAATTTCGTTTTACTTCATAATATATATACATATATATATATTGATTTAATCAGCGGTAAATCACATAATGTCTATAACCTCGTTAAATTTCAACCGATTTTGAAAAACAATACACTAGCTCATAACTAATCTGAATGCCTATGTATTAAATTATATTTTACTATATAACAGTATATATATAAATATATTTATTAAAAATATTAATATATTGTTATACTAAAAAAGTATTATAAAGTGTTAGCTTATGTTGGTGAGTCATCATACCAAGTGTGGTTGTCATAAGTTGTAAACATCTAAAGTTATAGCCTAAAAACTAAAATGACGTCACAAATGACGTCATTTTTCCTTCAAAAATTTAAAAACGGTTTAAAAACAATATTTATAATTAAATAATAGTATTATAATGTAATTAAACACTAATTACATGTCTTAATGTTATATACTACATTTATATACATTTATAAGTAGTATAAAATCATTTATCTCATATTTGTGATACATCATACCAACTTTGGTTGTCATAGGTTACTCCCCTAAAATATATACCCATTGAAAGATTTTGGTGTATTTAAGATTCATTCTGGGGTCAAAGGTAAAAGTTCAAATTTCATAGTCAAATGACAAGTTGTGAGCCAGAATCCACTTTTCCTATACCACTTGTAAAATGTACTCAAATTAATTGATTCGTATAAATAATATGAATGAATAGCTAAACATGTGTTGTCTTTAGGCTCCTATCAACAAGTTACAAATTGAACTGTCCAGCTGCATGACTAATTAGCATACTTAATACAACTGAATTAGGCTATATTGATATAATATATGTACCATAGAGCAACACCAAATTGCCGCAATGATTATATACCTAGTACAAGGGGCATACATTTTTAGATATGAAAAATGTATCAAACCGTTATCAATAGTTACGTACAGTATACAGTGTCTGCTCCAAATGTTAATGTTATTAGCACAATCCCCATTTTTCAGGAGATTTTGCATTTGTGAGGTTGCAATATTGGTATAAGGATTTGCTAAAAATTGACAGTAAATAGTTTATCGGTTTTAATTATTTATTTTTCAGACGTATTTGACAATTATGAATCAGATAACACCGAAGTTCAATTGTATGGAGCATATACATATAATAAAACGTTGCAAGGAATCGCAGTCAGCAATTCTATCAAATTGAATGATCGCATTTGTACTTGTAAGAATACGTATTGATCATATATATTCGGTATATTTGAAACTTTGTTACTTTCTTGTCACTGCCACATGATTGTTGATGATTTAACACCGATTTTGAGTGATGAGTGATGGTGGGATTGTCTTATTAATTAGTCTATAGGAATCACTGCACTGACAAAATATGTTTTATTACCACGTTCCCTTATGAAGGATAAACTTATCACAATTTTAAACTTTTATGTATAACATTATTCTATCTATGTTAGGAATAGATTAATTATCCGTTTCGGCGATTGTGAGATAATTCTCAATTATTTCATGGTTTCATAATAAATCTAAAGAATATAATTTTTATTATTTATCTCTTTCAGTTGAAAACGTTACGAAAATATTTATCAATACTTGTCTGAGGACGCTGATGTGGAAACAGTTGACCTATACACATTTTAATATTCATTTATCAATTGATAAGATTCACGTTTACGAAATTATCAATGTCACAGAATCAACATGTAAGATTATTGGACCTACATCGTTTTAAACATACATTATAAGCAAATAACAATAAACATTTTAAAAAAGCATATAAAGTGGTGTAGTTTTATTAAAATTTAGCAAACAAAAAATAAGAAGAAGACATAGTCATTGTATAATCAGATACATAAATATGTAATAGACTTATACCATGAATCACCGATATCCAATTATAGGCTAATATACACAAAAACACATCTGAACAATCTAAAGAGCTGCAAACACCAAACAGATAATCATGCATAATTGAGATATTACAAAGAAAGCATCGATACAGTCTAGAGGCAGACAAAATGGTTACCACAAGTTGGCAAACTAACTTAGGACTACATTTTTTTTAAATCGGATAAAAAGATGTCGAACTAGATGTACTGTTATGTTAGGGCAACAATAAAATATATAACAAACTATTTGCATAAACCGGTAATAGATGACACAAAATATCAAGAGTTGGCTCCAAAGGAGCATTATTAAAAAAAACTGACCGCATCAAAATAAACAAAATTTACTATTCTTAGGACTACATTAACTTTGTTTTTCCACAAAATCTAAGAATGCTATACCTGTAAGACCAAAAATGTATCCACTGCGGGAGATAATTTGGTACGTTTAGCCCATTAGATAAGTACTTAATGTAATAACAATTTGTTTGTCTCATTATCTCATGACTATGCATTCTTGTTGAAAGGCTGAAGATTAATTTTTTGTTAATTTTAATAAAATAAAATAAATGTACTGTAGCTTTTTTACATTACACAAAAGTGACAAATAATACTTGTTTTTATGTATAGGCAATACACGTTATTTTTGTTTTCCTTGAACTAGATACATTCAACAATTCTGAATCGGAGACATTTTTCTTTCAAATCTATGGATGGAGAAATACAATGGACAGTCCATTACCAACAACTGACTGGACGGAAATACACGACAAAACGTGCACTAGTATGTGATGATATCTATTTAAATCAATAACAGTTTCAACAAGGAATACTTTTAGTAAAAGTAGAATTGAAATATATACTATGCTTTATTTTGCACCAATATGAGTATTTTTTTGTAAACATTTAAATATGAATATTCGGTTCATTGTAATTTATATTAACAAAATGTTTTGTATATAATCAATGTTCTAAAACGTCAGTAGTATATTTGACATGTTTTAACTTGTGTACTTGTTGTTCTAACATATTTAGTAATTCTTAATTGTATATAAATTTACATTTATTTATTCTGAATGAAGTTTATTTTTCGTATTCTAATATTCTTATAAGCCATTATGATCCCCTTAATGTTTTTATAAACCATTCTTATCTCCTTAATGTTCTTAAAAACCATTCTTATCCCTTAATGTTCTTATATACCATTATCATCCCCTTAATGTTCTTATATACCATTATCATCCCCTTAATGTTCTTAAAACCATTCTTATCCCCATGTTATAAAATATTACGGTATAGTCAATTCGATGTATACTTTATATTACCGTTGAAAAGTTATATTTATATAAAATATATAGTAACCTTCTTTTATGTATGTTATAACATGAAAACTAAACGTATATTTATGTAATTATAAATGTAGCATTATACTAGGTGAGAAACTTGGACGTTTTATGTGCAATTAATCCTAATCAATATTTCTGTCGTATAGTTTCTGAAACAATAGTGAACAAGAATTATGTCAATTTATGTTACCGAGATATCAGTTGGTCAGGTTCACTGACGAATAACATGGCACATTTTAGTATACAATTAAAGCACTCAGAAAATGGTAGTATATTTGACAATATTCTGCTAACGGAGAATCGATGTGAGTAGATTTCATTGGTATAATTTGTTGATACTGTTGATGTAGTGAACAAAAATAAAGAAATACATTGTTAATTAACTTTTAATGAATACAAATACTAGGAATATATAAAGAAAGAAGCCTATGTTGCTGTAAAATGTTTAATAATACTAATTTTCGGAGATCCACTCCATAA
>JAUZND010049000.1:0-42575 GCA_034780555.1 Coelogynopora nodosa | reverse complement strand
AAGATGGGATGACTTTTTAATAGATTTTGTTTTCGCGATCTTCGTTTCTGTCTTTGTGACTGGTGTTACCTTTCGTTGTCCCTGAAGCTTGCTGAAATATAATGGTAGCACATGCTTGATAATAGGTTCTATAGTTTTAGTAAAAATGTAAATATTTTTTAGATATATATTATTTATAACTTACATTATGAAGTGTGTGATGGATAGGATTCCATTTTTTCTTTGGTGATGGAGCAATTGTAGCAACAGGGTTTGAAAGAGGGGATTTTTTGGGAGACGGAGGAGTTTCAACTGACTTGAAGATTTTTCTTTTCGAATATTCACATTCTTTAATGGTGTTTCGCAATGGGTACGACCCATAGTGAAATAAAGCATTTACAAGAAGACCCCGACAATTTTGCATAGAATCCCAAAGTTTTGAAAATACCTCAAGGAACTCAATTCTTGTCAGACTTATCGTTTCACCCTTAGACAAAAATTGCTATTTTCTTTTGTCCACAACTGTTTTAGAGGTTTATTAAAATGTGTGTCGAGCGGTTGCATACGATGGCTACTATGAGGTGGGATGCATAGCATTTCGATATCCATCTCCTTGCAAAAATTCACTACTGCAACTGTTACATGGGATTTATGACCATCCAATATTAATAATGTCTTTTTATCAGGGATGTTGATACAATTGTCATTAAAATGTTCCAAGAAATTCAAAAAAATATATTTGGTACATGTATAGCCACTTTTTGTACATTCTAATTGTGTATTTGCTGGTAGACTATTGGTACTATCTGGTATATTACACCTTTAAAAATTAAAAATGTGGGATAAGATCACCAGAGGCATTAGCGCATGCCATTAAAGTCGTGAGTGTCCCTCTTTCACCAATGGTAATGTTATTGACCTGCCTGGTTCCTTTCTTAGTTAAAACTTTGGAATTTGAGTTGGGAAGTGAGGATAAACACGTTTCGTTACAGTTATATGTAGATTAATGTTGGTGACGATTTTAGGTCCAGCTGTTCTAAAATACAAACAGTGCGTGGCTAAAGAATATGGGGTCGCACGTTCAACTCTCCAATTTCGTTTAAAAAATAACAATGCAAAAAAATCAGGTGGCCAGATGATTTTTTATGAAGCGCAGGAAGCACACTTAAAAGGCAGACTGTTTTATCTCTCAGAACAGGGTTTTCCATTAACAACACAAAGGTTGCGTAGCATTGCATACTATTATGCCAAAAAAGAGCATACCTTATAGCTTCTAAGGCTCTTTCTTACTTTGTCTTACTTACTTACGTTCTCCTTACTTTGCTTTTTTCTAACATATTTACGAACCATCTGAAAAATATAGGTAACAGTAAAATATATATTAATATTATTAATTTAATATAGTTTAGTGATAATAGAAATAGCAAATGATTAGAGACAAAATATTTATCAAATCAGTGAAGAAACCACAATTTATTATTTACATTTCAAAATGCCAAACTTGCCCATACAAATATAGCTCTGATAAAATATAAAATAAAAATTCATGTTATAACTTGAGGCTATAAAAATGAATAATAACTTATAAACTCACTTTCAACTACTATATGATAAACTAGAAAAACGATGTACTCCTCAAATTGTGAATTATTTCGCAGCAAATAAAAAACGTGGAAAGTTGTCAAGATACGCGCTTAACATTTGTTTTTGTATAAATTTAAACAAACCAAAAATATTTTTCAAAATTAATTAGATTATATAGGTTAATGTTCTATTCTTAAAGTTATTCCACAACTCTTTTAACAATTATATGTTATATTGCATAGTTATAATCACTGTATATATAAAATATAAAGTGTACAAACTCGCCCAGTGCCAAACTCGCCCCGGTTTACTCTATATGTACTAACGAGCAAGATTTTTATTATATTTAATTTCATTTGTTCTACTATTATATTATATTGTTACTGTTTTCCCCCCAAATTTCACAGGATTTCAAAAACAGCAAAAAGTGGGTTTTACAGTATCTTGGATGAGGTGTTCATAAATCCCATGCCGCCGTATGTTTTTCAAGGTGACCAAAACAATAGTATCACTACAATCGATTTGTTTGAAGGTCTCAAACACACACGAGAAGATATGATTAAGAGGTGAGCCGCCACATTTTTTAATAAATATAATCTGTGAACATTGAAATATAGTTAAATGTTTTTATTAACAAATTAACACGTATATACCAAATATATAAATACGATTATAAAACAGAAAACTGTTTTTACATAAAATTCCACTTATTTCAATTGATGATGTATACAAATATTTAAAAATACACTTTGCGTAGATATTAAGAGAGCGCGCTTAGCTACCACAGCAGCTGTACATATAACAAATTAAAGACTTGAGTGTAAAAGACGCAAGTCAGAAGCATACATCTAAGAGATACATATTATATAGCTGTAATTGGAACCAAACTGACTGGATTGTTAGGCGAGTGCTGAGAAAACTTTCTCAAGGGGTAGGAAAAAGTGGGAGAGAGGGGAGGGGGATTCAAATTGGAATCACCCCCTGAAAAAAATGCTGGGCAGATTTGGTGCTGAGACTGTTGTCCCAGCGTCCCTTACAAAAGTTTAGCTCTTAAAATACGTTACTAAGCTGATGTTATATTTTAATATACATATAGCCCCTTGTGTTAAGAATTTCGGCTGTGTAATCTGTTTTACTAGTAAGTAGACGTTTTGCTGCTTATAGCGTAAATTTAAAATAATAGAAACAAAATGTAGTTTATGTGTATCCTAATAATGTAATGGTGTACACATCATGGATCTATATCTATATCATATTTCTAAGTAAACACCGTACCATTACATTACATATTATACATTTTATATATATTATACATATTATATACATTACAAGCCCAGCATTTTATACATTGACTCGCTGAAATTTCCGTCATAAATATTGAAATATTGTATGAATATCTATAATATTTTTTCTGAATGATACGGTCTACATATTTATAGCCTAAAAATCTGTATATTATCTTCGGAAAATATTATAAATACTTCTTTATTACGCATTTGTTTATCTCGCTGAATTGCAAGACAAGTTGTTTACTTTGAAATAACTAATCTCCTGCAAGAACGCAGTAACTATTAGTTACGTGGTGCAACTTGACAACCCAATATCTATACTGATTTATTATGAAATCTATTAACAGTTGGTGACTGACCACATATAATATATACAGTGGTATGGAAAAAATCAATCTATATATATATTACACATTTTTTAAATAAAGTTTTTTCCGTAAGATGCATTATGCAATATACTTTGTAATAGCACAGGATAACCTATTGACAAAATACCCAGTTTAGTGTGACTGTATCACGCGCAGCTACTACGAATTGTCAGGAATAGAAAACGCTAGTAAATGTTACTTGCTTTGAAAAAAATGCAAGCATGTCCATGTGTAGTTAATAGGAAACGAAAATTTATTAGTATAGTATTTTAATCGATTAAAACAAATATTTAGTAATTTTATTATATTATAATTTTGTTATACTCCACGTAATCAAAGAAGAAAACGACAGTAAAAAGTATGAAACTAAATTATTTAACGGCTAAAAGTAAGTAGTGGGACGTGCTTGATTCAATTGACATTAAATGCTTGCCTAAATTATATATAGACAATTTAATTCATTGTCATGGTCAAAGTACGATCATTTAGTACATCTTATATTAAGTTACTTTTAAGAATTACTCTTTAAAATAGTTGTATTAGCGTCTGTAAGTATCCTTATTAATACCAATAATGATGTTATTTAAATATGCAATATATGCATGCTTATTGAGAAATGTTCGTATAAACCACAAAATCAAGTTTTTATAATTTGGCATTTCAAACCAAAAAGAAATGGTTTTGATTGTGATCGTGATTAAATGTCATAGATTTGTTACTTATTTTAATTATTATAGCTGTTACATACTTTCTTGTACAAATATTATTAAATTTTGTTAGCTTAATATTAATTGATTTGCCATTTTTTTAAAAGTTACAATATTGCTATCAATCTTTAGCACTTTCTATATGATCCGTATAAAATATACATTTATGTTTTGATAAAAATTAAACGTTACTTTAATTTTCAGTAGTATTTATTTACTTTAAACGAATTTAGATACTCGAATTTATCAAGTAAACAGTAAGTACTTTGTTTTATAATCATTAAAATCATATCATATTGTACATAATCATGAGTGTACAACTAATACATCAAAAATAACAATATAGCAATAAATAAGACCAATTTAGAACACTGTGGTGCATATTCAATGGTAGTGAGGATATTAGTTGTCGATATTTTGACAAAATTATGTGTCATCTCTATTGACCTCTTGCTGCTGTACAAACTGATATATACACAGAAAAGATTTGAAAGGAAATTTATTATGAATTAATTATTAGGAAATAGGAATTATCATTGCACCCACCTAAATGAGGAGATCGTTGATATTGTCAATGAGTATCAATTCATTTTACATGTTTTATAAATTATGATTTATGAGTTCAAGTATTGTATTGTATTTATTTTATTCCACTGATATAGTTTGAAAATTATGTACAGTACTGGAATGATATAGCATATATAACATATACGTATACAGATCAGTTAATTATTTTTTTGCATATAGTTATCGTAAGTTCGAGGAGCCCACTATCTGAATTCCATTTGTCCGAACTTAAGGCGGCAGGCTGATGGGATAGCGAGCTCGCCCCGAGTAGATGAACGAGTAGAGAAGGCATCATTTACTTTTAGAGAAAGCTGCAATTTGAGACCTGCAGGAGCTCCCTGTTCCCATACCCTGCGTACCAGAATAGTGCGAGCAGCATTGCATTTTTCTAGGAAGGTTGGCCATTTTAGCAAAGTAAATGCGGTCATGGAGCGGTCATTTTTTTGTAGCACCTCTCGTTGCAGCAGTGTATCCATGTTCAAGAAGATGCTGTGCCTCGCAGGATACCTCCCCAAATAATGTTTGGCATTAAGTGATGTGGAGGAGGGCTAGTGTCTTCACTATTAGTTCTCCGTCTGTGCGAGGCAAGTTCCGTTTGGCTCTTTTTATCTCTCTAATCGCGACGTACGTTCTGTTTAGTGCCTCTTCACACTGTGGAATCCACGTCAGGGATGTATCGATTGCTATACATAGAATTTTAATGGTGTTGGTGGGTGCCAGAGTAATTTGACCAAATTTTATTATAGCTCGTGCATTTTTTCGCTTCTGGGCTGTTCCGCGTTTGATCAGCTGCATCTTTGTTGGTTGAACTGCTAGTTTGTTTAGTGATGCGTATGTGTTGAAATTAGCCAGTGATTGATTCATGCGAGCTGTTGCTATTTCATCTGTTTTGCCCCAGGCGATGATGGTGCTGTCATCAGCGAATATTATTACTGCAACACTGGATGATTGTTAGTGATAGTTTCGGTGGAGTCGAGTGTGTAGGCTATAGGCAATAGAGAAGTTGTCCCAATACGCTCCCTTAAGGCCTTCGTAGGATACGTTGCTGGATTTACTTATTTTTCCTTCTAACGTGGTTAATTGTCGGCGATAAGAAAAGTACGATGAAAGGAGTTGTAGAGTGCTGTCTCTTGACCCGACTCGATGGTGCAGTTTGAGTAACAATCTTTCGCGGTCGATTGTGTCGAAGGCGGCACTTAAATCTAAAGCTGCGATTATCACGATATTTTTTTCATCAACTTTGGTTGTAGTTAAGTTTACTAATTCGATCAGGGCTGTCTCGTAACTATATATCTTTCTGAATCCATGGGCAGAACTAGGAAGAGCCTCAATGAGATCGCTGTGCGACATCAGCTGATCCGCGATTAGGCGTTCAATTATTCGTGAGATCGCTGGTAGTAGAAAGATCGGGCGATAGGAGTTGGTTCTGTCTCGCAGCCTTTTCGTTTCCAGGCAGCTATTACAATTACTATTTGCCATTGTGGTTTGAAGTGGCTAATGTAACAATTTCGTTGGAAATTTCTGGGCCCATTTTTTTAGGGTAGACATCGGAATATCATAAATTCCCGCTGAATCTGTTGAGTTAGCTTTGTTTATCGCTCTCTGGACATCAGTAGAGCGTACCAGTTGAAATTTTTGAAGAGTATCAACATCGGCTATTTGCAATATATTTAGTTGTGCGTCAGGAACAGTGTCTCTGATTATTTACGGCTTCCTTACAATGTATATATATATTGAGCTCATCACAGTATAACAAGTTGGCTGGGGACGGATAGCATTTTGCTGACCAAGAAGTCCACGTAGTATTTTCCAGCCTTTTGTGGACCCAGCGTGAGTCCCAAAATCTTGTCTTTCTCTATCAATATAACACTTGTATAACACATATGTACAAGGTCAATGGATTATTACTTTTCCCGGATATATATACTTTTATTTGGTATTATAACAAATTTTACAATAATTAATTAAAACGTATGATTTAGAATTCATTGTAAATTCAATTCGTTTCAAAGTAAATTTGTATACGTTTGTGAACTCTTCTCTGAGTAAATTATGAGGATGCGCTGTTATTCAATTATTCTACTTTTATTTAGGTCAGAGGAAGTATAATATACTTATGTATACATATTATGTGTACATTTAAATATTTATAGTTCTCTTGTTAGCAATATAGTGATTTATTGGCACGATTATAAATTCTGTATATGAGGTTTTATTACCTCTTCCACCCATTCCTCGTCCTCCATGTTACTTGTTGGACCTTTCTGTGCATTGTCACTGGAAGGTGGACATCAAAATGCCACACACCGAGATCCCTCTTTGGCTTCCTCGAGGAGCGGTCTTATAAGTTATTATTTTTATCCCATAGGGTCGTTCCACTTCCTCACCTTACCGTGAGGAGCAGCGTTATATTTTAGTTCGGCTCTATCACTAGAACAACAACAAATAAAATACAAGCCTAATTGTCAGTCTTCAAGCAAAACAATAAGGGAATACTGTCAACTTAGTTTCACATATTTATCATTTAAATAAACATCTTAGTTGTACTCAGGAGTGCTGTGACTTGTTAATTGTTCGAGGTCGGTTTAATACGTAATTCAATGTACCCCAAGTATTCATGTGTTGAGGAATTTAAAAAAATTTAATAATTAATCAATAAATGAAAACCCTTAGGCAATAAATGAAAACAACGACAGTAATAAAAGTGACTAACTGTTTATATATCTGTTAATTATAATATATTATGTATCTTAATTTGCAAACTCCGACGAAGGGAGATTTAGTCCCGAATATATTATAGTCTTTTTTTATTATATTCGTCTCTTTTATTTATTTCTTGCTTAAAGTGTTTTCTTATTGATATATTAATGAAATGTGCGAGACCGGTGATTTTAATTAACGGGGTGACTCACTCAAGATCAGAACTATAAAGTTTTTTCTCATTCGATAAATATGCAAATCTGAATCAAAACGGGACGGAAACTATCCAAATACGTACTACAGACTGAAACTCAAGTGGTTATGTGTGCTCTAGACATAATCCCTTATATAACATGAACTTAATATACCCTTTGAATAAATAAATGCTCGAGAATATATTATATACTTTGTAATTTTATACAATAATTAAAAATACAGTATTATAAATAAATTATTACAGCTGTACTGAATAAATAATAATAAATTACTACTTGAAAGAAAAAATCAACTTAATTTCAATTGCTGATACTTCGTTATAGGAGCACCACATCATCAGAGCACCCCTATGCAGTATTTAAACAAACGTATTGATTTTTATTATCTAAATATGCTATTGCTATACTACGATAGGAGTATTGATCACATATTTCTTAATTCTGAATATTATACGTTTTTCAAGAACGAACTGACAATAAATTTTAAAATATTATAATCAGAAGTAAAATTTCTTTAAAAAGAAGATAATATATTATTTTTGCTATTATTAAGTTCTATTTTATATTTTGAACTCATAATTACTTTAAACGGAACTTTTCCGGCTGTGTATAATATGGATCAAAAGTTACCTGTTGCACGTATATATAATATTGACTATTAACATATTTACAATGTTCTAAACAACAGTTTGCTCGTTAATTGAATATATACAATAACTTATCCTTATAAAATTCAGTGAATTCTTTTAATAATTTACATCTACTTGAATTTGGTTGTACATTTTAGTTGTGCTTGGAGTGGCACCCCGTGTCAACCGTTGGATTTTGTTCCTGTCCCTTCTGTCAATGAAAATATGGCGGGAAGCTGTTACAGTTTCAACCTCAATGCTACCCACCCTCTACAGACATCCAGAACAGGTATGTCAGCAATTCAGGGCTCAAAATATCATTCATCTTTCGAAGTGTGTTAAAAAAAGTGTTTTTAGTCGTAAAACAAATTTCTTTGACGAAACATAGCTGTAGCCTACTTTTTTTTTATAAATTTATTATTTATTCCTTTTCTTTAATTGTTTTTTAATTAATATTTATTGTATTATTTATAGATATACTCTTTTATAAATCAATGGGGAAAAATATGAAATTGTATTTACAATAATTAAGTTCATTGAATAGGACATCACTTCGGAATTGATTTGCTAGATTTAAAAGTATTTGAAAAAAATTAACACAACATACTATATAGCATATTTCGATTCTGAATAAAAGTTCCCATTAATTGTGGGTAATCACTTACTTCAAAATTTTCATCAATTAAAATTTTTTTAAACTATATATTAATAAATAACACAACCAAATAAAACAGTAAACCATGATAATAAAAATAAACGCAATCAACATAACGGAAACATTAGATATGAAATGTCCTAATTAATTAAACGTTTGTAATATACTACCGAGGCATGTTCAACGGTGTGCAAAGCGTAGAGTAGTGCGAATGCTAAATGCAAATATCATAGGGCTATAGTGTTTTCTGCTGATTTGTCTCAACTATGATGAAACAGCGCTCTTGTGTTCTTTAAATTCGTGAAATTTCGATTTTAAATAGCAATTAGATCCGAATATTATAAGACCCCCCTTTTTATTTGAGTTGGAGGGCGGGAGTGTCGTTTGTTATCATATGTCCATTTTAGTTAATTTTGAAAGTGCCTTATTGAAGATAGGAAGTTCACAATGTTTTTCTATCTTTTCTAACTAATCTGAAATAGTTGTTGCTATGTGATAATATTATATAAACCATTATTTATATTGTGTTGTTTCCAAAGCTATTATAAAGATCATGAAAATCATCCAAAATTATAGCTTACATTATTTTTATATTGGTTGTTAGTAGTATAGGAAGGGTTGATTCTGGCTCAACACTTGATATTTTGACCTCTTGACCTTTGACTCCCCTTCCCCCCCACCCCCACCCCCTTTTTTTACAATCCAGATCGTTAAGGATCATAAATAGGCCAAAATCTTTCATTGGGTATATATTTTTAGGGTAGTAACCTATGACAACCAAAGTTGGTATGATGACTCACGAATATAAGATCAAGATTTTTATACTACTTACAAATATTTGTTAGTAGTATATAACTTGACAAATTTTAATTAGTGTTTAATTACATTATTATATTATTATTTAATTATAAATATTGTTTTTAGACCGTTTTTTAAATGTTGTTAAAATGACGTCATTCGTGACGTCATATTTTTAGCTTATAGCTTTTGATGTAATTAATTGATTTGAGTTTGATTTTTTGTTCTACATCTTGTGCTGATTGATATCCATGCAGTAGGGCAACTTTGGAAATTTCGTTTCGTCGGTATCTTTGCAGAATTAGTTCAAATTGTTTTTTCAGTTTTATAGGTAATCGATTTCTTGAAAAATATTTCCGTAGTAGTAAAAATTCTTTTGCGTTAAATGGTCAAAGAGTCGACAGTAACAATAAATCCTTGATGGAAGTAAGCGCTCGTGCGTTAAACAGTACCTTGTGTACACGCACCTAGTGTGCAGGAATTCGAAAAATAGCCTTTTTACATATAGGACAATTATTCTTCATGATTGAAACTTTAACAAACATAAGTTATGTTTATCAACTATCTAGTTGGTTGTATTTAGTGTATATTTTTTGGATAATCTTATCTGATTATGAGTTATCTATTCTAGATGTTCTCATACAGAGCTGTTTCGTTCTATATTGTCTTAATTGATTCCGATTGAACATTTAAGTGAATTTTCACTAAATTATCATGAAATGTAATCATTGTGTATGTGTTTTCTTATAATTTCGATGGTCTACAACATGGTTCACTTACAATTAACGTTATATTTTTTTGTTCATTTATCTTATTTTCATGTTTAGAATGTCCTTTTATGATACTATCTATTTATTAATACCAATCGTACAATTTAAATAATATTTTAAATGTTATATTTTAATATGTCGTTTTGCACAAATAATTTATTATTCTCATAAATAATATTTTTTTAATTTTAGACAATCTCTTACATTGTATGTTTCGTTCTAAAGTTTCTTAATTAATTCCAGTTGGTCATATGAGTGAATTTTAACCAAATTATCATAAAATGTAATTATTGTATATGTGTTTTCTAACAATTTCGATGTTCTACAACATGGTTCGTTTACAATTTTTAATTTTGGATGGTCTCCTTACACTATCTGTTTTGTTCTATTTTGTCTTAATTAATTCCGATTGGCCATATAAGTGAACTTTTACCAAAGTATATATTCATAAAACAAATTTACTTATTTTTAATAATTGAAGCACACATGATTAATTAGTTCGAATCCCATTTATTATTATAATTATTTCAAAATGATACAGCAGTAGACAGAGTAGGAAAGTAAGCATACAAATGTCAGTAATACTCACACATGCATATGCACCTCCGCGTATGCTTATAATTGTTGTATTCTGAGATTAACAAAATCTCCAATTATTTTAGTTTTTCGCCCCTCAGGCACTCTGAGAAAGTGTTTCAAATTTCAATTGATTTTTTTAAATAAGCACTGACTCATAGTTATTCTGCTAGTCTATCTATTTAATTTCATTCTACTATATATATTTAAAAAATTATTTAATCAGCTGTAAATCACTAAAATGTCTCTAACTTCGTTAAATTTCAACCGAATTTTGTAAACTTGTGCTTGCTTATAGCTATTTGGAATGTCTATCTATTAAATTTTATTTTGCTAAATATATATATATAATATATAACAAATTTATACTACTTACAAAAAAAGTAGTATAAAATATTTGGCTTATGTTGGTGAAAACTTATAGGCTAAAAACAAAAATTACTTCACGAATGACGTAATTTTTTGTCCAAAATTTAAAAAACGGTCTAAAAACAAAATTTATAATTAAATAATAACATTATAATGTAATTAAACATTAATTAAAATGTTTAAGGTTATTAACTACTTACAAATATTTGTAAGTAGTATAAAAATATTCATTTTATGTTAGTGAGTCATCATACTAACGTTGGTTGTCCAATATGTTCCGGATCGTAAAAAAATGGGGGTCAAGAGGTCATGTGGTCAGCTAGAATCGACCCTTACTATACTAGTATTTTTAATTATTTATTTTTTTCGTGTTTTCAGATAATGCCTAAAGAATATTTAAAGAATTTATTTTTAAAAGCTGATTAAAAACCGTTTTTTGGATAAAATTCTGCCATTTTGAAGTTTTAAAGGTCCATTTAGAAAGTCGATAATATGTTAAATATTTTCATGAAGTATAACATATATTTACATTTTTTAGGGAAAGACTTGAATCATCAAAAAAAAAATTACATTCCATAATTTAATTTAAAACTCCAGCTTTGAAATAATATGTTTCAAGTTTGACCCCTTGACAGTCAGCAGACGGTGTTCATTTTTAACTTAGTGATTTTTTTCGCTTTAGTCTTATAGTTAAAATATGGCGTTATCAGTGTGATGGGCCATCCGTAAAGTACGTACGCTCTGGCGAGGAAAGGTATGTATAAAAAGCAACAACTTCTGTAAAATCTGAGCGTACGTGCTTATCTTATGTTTATGTTCACAATCAGTTGACCGAACTATTAAAACTTAATATGCACCGCATAAAACGAATAAGTTAAACAATGTAAATATTTAGTCTTAAGTTAAAATTGCTTTAGATAATATGGAAATAGTGTATGAAATGAAAAATAAGTCAAACGATTTATGAGTAATCAAATGAATAATATATGCGGCAGTGGTTATTTTGTGATTCTGATTTTATTCTTGGTAATATTATCGAATGTTTGTTTCAATAAGGATGCAACGATACGTTTAATGTCATTAAATGTTGATTATTATATTATTATTAAATGTGATATTGCAATCGCACTAATTTCCTTCTGTATTCTATATTTGTAATTTCCACAAATATTCTTTTGTATAAATTAATGACAATAGTTAATCTACACGGTAGGTTTTTATTATAATATATTTATATTACCTAATTTTCAGGTGAAACTGCTGCCTCACCCATATGGATCTTGCGGTATTAAAAATCTGACCTATTTTCCTAATTACTCCGCTGAAGCTTGCTTCGCTGATTGTCGTATTAAGGTACAATTTGATATTTTTCATTAAAAACTTAAAATTCCAATTTTTCAATAAAAATACATAAAAATGTGAATCAAATAATTATTACGTTTAACAATCCGTGAATATCAGAAGGGTGGAATGGTTTTAATATTTTTAAACTAAAGTAAAGGAGATGTCCAATTTTATCGGCTTTTAAGATGAAACTCAAAATTGATACGGAAGTTAACTTTTATAAAGCCTAACCTACATTGATTTTATTTGTAAAATGTCAACTATTTTGTTTGTTAAGTTGTTTTGAATCATAACATGATCATTTAGACCATATTTATATCAGATTCTCTAAAACTGCAGATGTATATTATATCTCAAAACAAACTCCAATAATTGTTCACAAATAATCCACAAAGTTAGTCCAGCCCATATGTTACAAACAAATTTATTATTATTGCATATGTTTTTATTAGATACATATTCAATATATTTATGCAAAAAGGTAAAAGTAGTGTTTTTTGAAAAATGATGTCACAGCAGGACCATTTAGGCACTGTTAAACTCATTTTTTTGAGATGAAAACACCTCTCCTTTGCATTTCTTAAGAGTAATTATAATTATTGGAAAAATAAATGAGTTGATTAAGCTGCGTTTAAAGGAAAACACAATTGAATAAATAAATAAATAATAAATAAATTAATAAATACAAATAAAATTGCCATAATAAGTTGTTTTCACTATTTCAATAGAAAAAAAATATTAAAATCAGTTGAAACTTATTATTAGACACTTTTTTTATGTAATTCAATTTCAAGTTTTAACGACGAAGCAAAAACACCATTTCAACATCTTAATAGCGTATATTAAACATTTGACAAAATGACTATTTTCAAGATATAGAGAAACAAAAATTCTCACCATCAAGTGGAAACGGGAGCAGATCTGGCGTGCAGTTACACTGTCTCACAATGTGCTTAATTTAGTTTGAACTATTACTTTTTCAATAATGGATAATTACATAAAATGTCTCGATAATACATTCAATGGAATTCAATATTGTCTGAAGAATATTGACCAATGCACTAAAATATATATTTTAGAAATGGAAAGCCAATTGATAACGTCACCGATACTAGGACACGTGATCAATTTCTTGAAATGTATTCATAATCGATAACCTGTGTTTAAAAATTTAAGCTTACCTGGACGACTGCGTATGAAAGAAATTAGGTTTATTAAGTTTTTTATTACGTACAATTATTATTTATCAATACAGGGAATATTTTGTATATATTTACATTGGCTACGAATTACTATTCTAATACTCCACCACTTTTATTCCAGATGCTCCACCAATCTGTTTATTTAGTCAATATGTAAATTGTGTAATTGGTGAATTAGGAAAGTGACTTGATTAACTATATAGTACTTCATTTCTATATTTGTCGATATTGTCCCGAAATCCAAGAAAAGTATTAATTAATATCTAATAATGTATAGACCAATAAGTAGTATATAGAAATGCTCAATTTCATATAGACCTATAATACAATAATTATTTTATTCGACATATATTCTGCGTAATTATTAAAAGAAATGCACTGAGCTTTCACATGTAGACTACTCATTGATCAAATGACCCAGTATAGCAGTATTGGTGATTTAGTGAGAGTTACAAGCAAGGACGTCAAGTACACTATACCAGAACCCCTGAATTTGGGCCAAACCATTATAAAACTATAACATCAAACTATTTAGTTAAGTGCGTACATACTCTCTGAATACTGATTCTAATCCCATCGAAATCAGAAATATTTTTTACTAGTTTTAAATTTTGTCCTAAGGTTACAGCCGTCCGTTTCCCTTCTTACTTTATACTTATGAGAATTTGGATATATTATTTACAATAGCGTCAGTTGAAGATTAACCATGTGTATCGTTTCAGTGTGACCTGCGTTATCTAATAAAAGTTTTTTGAAGTCGTATATTATTAGCTGTTTCTATCCTCCTGTTCGCGTACTCTTCAAAAAAACATTCCACATGCAAAATAGAAAGTATTATAAAGGTTACATATAGCCGCAGCTAAAAAAATGTTAAGAAAGAGCAGTTGCGGATTCATGGGTGGTTGTTACAGACTTTTGGTGATAAATAGGTACAAAAGTTAAATACATTTGTTGATACTTTTTATTAAATATTTGTATAACACTGAGTAAATTAAGATATCCATATGTTTTCATATATATTGCACATTTCAGCGCGAAAAAACTTCGTTTTTGAAAATATTAGTATAAGTAAGATAGAACCCAGATAGAAATAGACTATATCTCATCGATGACTCACCCGAAACCGAAACTCCCTCCTGAAACCAAAACTGAAATTTCCTTTCTGAAACCATGCAACAAGCACATTACCAAAATGCACTTGACAGCAAGGAAAACTATACATATACATGCATTTCGTTATTTTTATTTGAATTATTTTTTGTTTTTGTAACAATATGTAATTTTCAATCATAAAATAATTGTTATTATAATGTGTTCTTTTTATTTTTTTAGTGTTTTATTTATATTTGATCTCGTTTGGAAATGATTACTTATGTCACCTTCTTATATTATTCTATGATCGTTCCGTTTTGGTTAGTACAGGGCAATATTAATTGTGATAGGACTATTAAAGCAGGAATGACCAGTGCCTCAGGTTCCTAATAGTACTATTTACATCGCTAAAACAATACAATCAGTATTTATTTGAAAACTTTTCCATGGCGTATAAGAGTCTTCAGTTATCATGTCAAAAAATGCTTCAATAAATTTAATGTTTCAGTCGATTGTGTAATTTTAGTATTGCTGTTTTGCGTCCCTATCCATCAATACGTTACAAAAATGATGCAATTTACTCCATAGTCTTAATATCGACCAAGTAGTTTCTATGAATTTCGGATTGTTGACAAGATGCTCGATGATATATTAATCCATGAGGATCTAAAAAATATTTAATTTGAGATATTAATGTGTTTTCAATATTTTCAATTAATATTTACAATACATACAAAAATTCTTACTTTTTTCCAATTTTCTTTCGTAGACCTTTTTAATGGCCACCTTACACAATTGTTTTTGTTGATATTTTAATTATTTACAATATTTACAAACCATAAATAATTTAGCCACGAAAAGATTAAACAATTCTTTAATTTACATCACAGAATTTTCGCGATTATATTTGCTCATGAAAATATCTCATTTAGTACAATTCCTTTTTTTTCTATTTTAGATATTTTTGCATCAAAAGGGGGTGGTTCATGCAAATTTCCCGTGGAGTGTAATATTGACACATTCCACCCATTCGTGTCGTTTTTAAAGATTTCGGCTTTCGACACAGAGCAAATAATCAACATGCTGGCCACAAATCTCACTGATCAGATAATCATCGCAAGTGAAATATTTTATCGAAAGAACAGTGATGTAAGATCTTCTGTGACCCAGGTTATACAGCACTACATACGAGTAGCTGACCAAATTGAGAAGCTTATTAAGCGGCTCAATTCTCAAATTTCCGACTGCACTAATAGTCTCGAAACCTTCAAAAACGAACTACAAATTCGATTTCAGTTTCACGGATTTCTTCTTGAACGTTCGGTTTGGGCTATACAATGAAAAATAATTTTGTACGTGGCTATGATTTTCGCACCGAAAAAGCCTTAAATCATTTAACAGAAAACTTTTACGGACTAATTTTCTCTTTGGAATATGCCATGGAAAATTTACTGGACAAAAATGCTTCTTCAGTAAGCAAAGATATGATTTATGCCATAGTCGATAGTCGACTACAGGAACGTATTCGGCTTTCAAAAAAAGCAATGCAAGATTTTAAAGTTATCCATAGAAAGTTTATGCGTGGTGAAAACTTGGCACAATATAAGATTACTAAAGTAAAAGAGTATAACAATTTATTTTATACAAAAAGCCTTTTACATCGATATAAATCATTAGCAATTATTCACTACAACAAAATAATATACCTATTAAATTCGTTTGTCAAAACAATTCGTAGATTAAAATCTATTGCAGAAAGCACACGTAAGAATAAAAAATCAAAAAAATTTGACAATGAAATCAATGAATTTGAATATATTTCCAAAAGGTTAACATATCGAAATTATGTATACAGGAATGCAAGCGTAGTTTCTCCTCTTGCACTTATAAATGACCAGGTTAAAAAGTTTGAAACTGCCACTTTATCATTTTATCGTAGCCAAAAAAACCTTAAATTTCAGTTAATCAATATTAAAAACGTATTGAATGTCATGCTGAGTTCTTTCAACAAATCAGTGAGCCAAACAGTGATTCGTAGCAATAATTATCTTCAAGGCAAAATCGAAATGGAGCAGCTGTCTAAGTTTGTTCTGAACAACACCATTCAAACCAGGTTTAATAAACTTGTTCAAGATTTCGAAACGATTGGTGTGTTTGCAACATCAATTCTTCAGCAAACATTTTCTTCAAAACAATCTCTTAAATCTGTGATTCGTTTTCTATCTTATGAAGCAACCAAAGATATTTACAATAAACTTCGACAAGATATTTATTCTATTTGCTCTGTTGACGGTTTGCCCATTAATGAAACATTAAAAGAAGGAATGAGTATAAACAAAACTATTACTAAGCTGCATGTATCTGTTTTTAACTACAATCCAACATGTGCTAATATAAGAAGTCATTTCAATACAGACTATTTTAATACATCAGTTATGGATGTTGATAAACAATTCTATTATCAAATTCTGACGCATTATTTGTCTCGATTTCATTCAATTAATAGTACTGTTGAAACAATGGATAAGCTTTTAAGGCAAATGGATCAATACGACAGGATAAAAAAGAATATGAATAGTTTGGCTTCGAAATTTGAGGATCAGCATAAGATATCGGTGCCTTTCATCAAGTAAATATTTGTCAATTAAATTTATTTAGATGTTGATGTTTATGATTAATTTATTATGCGATTTTTTAATTCTTATTGTTTAATATTATTTTATAATTATCTTATTAAGGGATATATTCTGATTTTTGTTCATTAATATTATCAGAAAAAGTTAAGAAATTGTGTTAGTTAAAAGTTAACTTTTGTGAGCATTTCGTCATCTCGCAAATTTGCTGTCTTTCATGTATCGCCGTACCACAATTCACTATATATGTCTAATTTTTCAATTATAGAGACAATTAATCGCATTTCGCCGTTTTCCAATTAATGCCATGTTCCGTACGCTAAATTAAATATTTTTATATAAGTAACAGTTAAACATTTGTTTTAAGTATAGCATTTATTATAATAGGTATTATGCAGTCTTTGAAAGGCATATATATCCTTTAAATCTGAAGCCGCATTGCCGGTTGAAAAGTTATAACGATGTTTGCCTGATAAAGACTGTATAATGAACTACATTGTATATCCAGAATCTGAATCAATGATATAATGATACTGGCAGGAAATTTTTCTTTTTCTTCCCTTCTCATTTAAATTTCGATGTTATACGGATGGCATGATTCAGGACATAATCATCATAAATAGGTTTATTTAAAATAAATAAATACCCGAGAAGATTACAAAAATTGATAAATTTTTAAAATTATATAGAAAACTGAGATACAACTTAATTTAAACATAATTAGAAATAAAAACAAATAAATTTTTATAAAAATTTATAAAAACACTTTATGAATTTCCATAGGTACAGGTCCATTTCGATTATTTTGATTTCTCTCAGATCCATTGCCAGGTCGTCCACCATTGCTATTGTATAAGTACATCGTTTGCCTTGGACACGTTGGAACAGACCATCAGCTTCCCACATAACTATGTCTGAGACGGGTTGGTTGCTACGAGCTCAGTGGCCTATGAAACGAAGCCTTCTTGAGCGGACGATCGCAGAGACTCATGAGAGGTTGCCATAGAGTGCTGCGTTGGTGATGTGTTGGTCGTATTGACCCCTTGACTGGTTGTAGCAGTCGCGTGTAGCATCCATCCAGTCTTGATGTTAGTTGGGATATGTGTGTGTCCATGTTTCGCACCCGTAAAGCAAAACTCTTTCAACTGTTGCTTTAAATATACCGAGCTTTGTTTCTATTGAACATTTGGATGTTCAAACTCTCCACATTTTGTTGGCAGCATCGAAGGCTAGCACTTTTCGTACGCTGAGGTCTTTCTTGCTGTATCGGACCCAACTCCCGAGGTATTTAAAGTCTTCCACCTTTTTCATAACTCCTTCAGATGTTGATAGTTCTGTGTTGTTGTCAAAATCATCACCAATCTGCATGTATTCCTTTTTCACCCAGTTGATTCTTAGACCAATGGACAAAGCAGAGGTAAGAAGTAGTTAGGCTTCGTTCATGGATTCACTGAGCAGTGCGATGTCATCCGCAAAGTCAAGATCTGTAAGATAATGGGTTGGAGGCCGACTCGTTCTCCGTGTCTTATGTGTGAAACCAACTATTGTTCCTATTTCTCTTTCGGCCATTTGCATGATGTAGTCAACAACAATAACAAAAACATAGGGGGCTAAGGTATTGCTTTGGAGGACACCCGTGGTGATGGTGAAATTTTTACTTGGTCCATTTGGAGTGAGGACATGTGCTGTTGTGTTTGTATACAGCGCCATGATCAGGCAGGTCAGTTTGTCAGGTATGCCATACGCTAGTAGGGTGGACGTCTTAGAAAAACCGATAAATGTTGCTATACACTGATGGTTTTTTAGTAGTGCATTTCTCGACTATTCGCCTAATAACGTGTACTTGTTGCGAGGTGCTGCGACTCGGACGAAAATCATTCTGTTTGGGGCGTAGAAAGGGGTCTAGTATAGGGCGGATGCGGTCGAGGAGAATTCTGTTGAATAATTAAGCTCCAAGAGACATTAGAGCAATGCCTCTGAAGTTCCCCGGTAGACTGGTGTCGTCAATACTATTGTAACATCTTTATAATATTGTTACATCTGAATTTTTTATTTATTTCAGTAAAGCACATTTAATTAATTATATTATATCCCGAATCCCGAAGTGTACTTGCTTTATACTCTATGCTTACTAGTTACTGGTAATAATTCTGTGATTATCAATAATGCTTTATGTCTGATGTTGATTGCATAAAGTAGAAGTAACTTCTTATACCAGTAATTTAATAACCTACACATTTTAAAAAATTCTATAAATTTATAAGACACATTAATGTTTAAATGTAGCTAACATATCCGGGAAATGTAATATTTAAAAAAACGCTATCTTCTTCAAACACTGTTTTATTAATAGGGATTCCGACGTTTCGGCATTACGTTTCATCAGTGAGACAGACCATATACCAGATATTCCCCAAACATACAGAAGTCAAAAACACTAACTTATTATAAAGAAACTGATAACATAATACAAAAATGATAATAAAATTAACCTAGTCCTAGTACTGGGCAGCAGCAGTACTAGTATCTGAAGTTGGCGGAAGAGCCGAACCATGGTTAACAGTGACTCCAGATCATCGAGAGGCAGCCCAGTGATCCTGGTTATGGCTCTTGTACAGCGCTGCAGAAAGACTGAGGGGCTCGCCCTACTGCAGTATCTTTTCAGCCCAAAGAAATCAACATGACTTACACCTCCACAAATACCACTATGGTGTCCAAGGACTTCCACAACAATGATACTAAGGAAAAGTCTAGCATTGGCTCTATAGTACCCTCAGGCATGTTGACGCCTTGGACCAAAACTCTTTAGGCCATCCTACTATCAGATATAGAAAACACGATGAATAAGCTAAAGGACTCGAAATCACCTGGAATCGACGAAATCCCTGTGGAACTTCTTAAGCGCTCTGGTCCATGTTGCGCCAAGATTCTTCTACAGCTTTGCAATCGAATATGGGCTAGTAATGAGTGGCCAGAAGAGTGGACTCAATCAGTTTTCGTTATCATCATAAACACAAGAGATTGTGCAAACTACAAGACCATTTCTCTGATTTCTTACGCTAGTAAAGTGCACCTCTACATCATTATCAGCCGTTTCCAACAAAATCTAGACAGCGAAATACCCCGTGTTCAACCTGTTTTCCGTGAAAGTCGTGAAACCCGTGAACAAATCGCCAATATCCGTCTATTTATTGAGAGAAATGTCTCGAAGATCGACAACCGCTTTACCACTGCTTCATCGACTATGCTAAAACATTTGATACAGTTAAAAAACACAGTAAAATGTTGAAATGTCTTGTCGAAATGGGTTTCCCCATACACCTCAAAAGCTAATGAGCTCTCTTTATTCTTCTCAATTAGCCTCTATTCGCACTCAATGTGGGGACATGGACTCCTTCTCCTTGGGCGTCTGCCAAGGTTGCTCTCTGTCTTTCTATTTGTTCAACACCTATGCAGAATACATGATGAGAGAAGCTTTTAACGGATACTCTTGTGGCATCCCTCATCGAAGGAATTCTACAAACAAACCTTCGCTACACAGACGATATGACCCTCATCGCATCCAATGCAAATGACCTCCAAGAACTAATCAATCTTGTTAACATCGCTACCGAACGGTTAGTCATCCTGCTCAACGCCAAAAAGACCAAAGACATGATCATCGACTATCAACAACCACAAAATGCACCTGCAATCACAGCCGAGAACCAACCCATAGAGATGATTATAGAATTAAATTTTCTGGGATCTCCCATCACTAACAAAAGTAGCTGCAGCAAAGAAATTCGACGTAGGATCTCCATGGCCCGATCTACAACAATAGACCTAAAACAACAAGAACACAAAGCTCCATCTTATTAATGCCCTCATATTTTCAATTGCAACCTACGCCAGTAAAACTTGAAAAAATTACTCAAGACGGAATGTGCAAGATACCAGCATTCGAGCTTTGGGTGTACCGACAAATACTTAAAATATTTTGCCTTGGCGAGATCACATACACAATAAAGAAATCCTTTCCAGACTCAGCAACCCTCCACGCCTTCTCAATCGCATCCATGCATGAGCCCTTGGGTACTTCGGGCATTTCACCAGATTATTTTGCGACAACTTGGAAAATCTATTCCTAGACGGTCGCGTTTTAGGTTGAGACGGAAGAAGACGACCCAAAACACGCTTCATTGACTTTCTCACAAAAAATCAGCTAACGACTTTAAATGGAGAAGCCATAATCGGGATATGTGGAGGAAAACGATTGCTGACACGATGTCGCGGCCCACGTAACGAACTATGCAAAAGATAAAGGAGTTAAATCAACTTAGTAGTATGGAAAGTGCCTTGCTAGGCTACCCCCCAAAACCTAAATACCTCTCCCCCATTTGAGAAAAATGATTTTGAATTTTCGCGCCAAAAATTTTCTTCACTTTTTCGGCCAATCAGAATCGAGTATTTATTTTTTAGTTAGTATGGCTTCCTTTTGGCTGATTTAAAAAGGTCAAGGTTGTTTCCGATTAACTGAAGGTCACAGAGTTCGATTTTGTTAATTAGAAATTGACCAGATGTACTCTATTGGTAGTAATCGATCATTTAAGTACAATAATTGATTTTTTCGAATACGATGCATTGTGGACATGCAATGCCAAATCTGGATGATTTCAATGGATATTATGACTAGGCCAAGGTAGCTGAGTTTTATTTTACTACTTAAAAATTGATCAGAGATACCTTAATTGTAGTAATAGATCATTCAAGTACAATTACTGATTTTTCCCTATACAACGCATTGTGGCCATATAATGTCAGATCCGGATGATTTCAATGGATATTCTGACTAGGCCAAAGTAGCTGAGTTTCATTTTACTACTTACAAATTTATCAGAGATATCTTAATGGTAGTAATCGATTATTCAAGTACAATTACTAATTTTCCCCAATACGATGCATTGTGGTCATACAATGTAAGATCTGGATTATTTCAATGGATATTCTGACTAAGCCAATGTAGCTGAGTTTAAATTAACTACTTGCGAATTGATCAAAGATACCATAATAGTAGTAATCGTTTATTCAACTACAATTAATTATTAGAAATCGGTAATTCCAGCACATTTATTGATTTTTCTTTATACGATACATTGCAGGCCTGAGTCACCAATCATGCCGACTAAATAAAGTATAGAAATTGGTTTGAGGTATACTACTAATATAAGTGTTCTATAAGTATACTGTAAAAGCGCTATACGTATATACTATAATTATACTACAAGTATATACTATAAGTATACTATAAGCATACACTATAAGTATACTATAACAGTTTAATAACCTAAACTCCTAAAATTGTATATCCTAATATCCCTAAACTCCTAAAATGTTATATCCTAATATCCCTAAACTCCTAAATTCCTAAATCCCTAAACTCCCAAATCCCTAAAATAATAAATCCCTAAATCCCTAAACTCCTAAAATGTTTCCCCTTAATTTGAATCATTGAAACAGATGTGACTAATGCGATAGAATGCCATTTATTATTATTATTTTAAAAGTGACATAGTAGGAAAGTGAAGGCATTTAGGGTATAAGAAAAATGTCAGTGTCACTGTTCATCATTATCAAAGGTCCATTCACTTTCTGGCAGTAGTGGCCCGGGAAGAAAGGCTGATAAGAATTGGTCATCAGCGAGAGAACTTTCCTTGATCAGTTGTTATTGTTGTTTGAATATAGGTCGAGGAGACAATTTTGATGCTGACGTCTGTGGCATGTTTGATTAATTTAGATTATCACTTGAAGAACTTTCTCCAGACACTTGTGGTTGTTTGGACACGGGCTGAGAAAATGATGCAAGTGTTACCGTTGACTCAGGAGGCGATATTTCTTCATCATTATCGTCAGATATATTCCTCATATACTGTGCCTGTATGTTGTACTCTTGTATCAGTATTTTCATTTAAGACCAGCCGAATGGTGGGGTGTATTGGAACAGCCACAGCAAAGCGTATCAAATCCAAAATATGTGACTTGGGAATTGGATAGTTATTATCCTCGAAAAGTTGACATCTCTCATCCCAGGGTATTCCATGATTAGTTAGAAGTTCCAGTAAGATGCGTCCTTTAGTCAGACAATATTTTGGAAATGCATTTATTGCAAGTAGTAGGGTTTGCCTGCGCTTTCTTGTTGTATTTGATATTGACGCTGGTGGTGGTGGTGATTGCTCTGTTGGAGATGGTTGAGTAGATAAGACTTCCTGTCGCCCATCTTCCTGCTCTTTTTCTACGTCTGGCTTCCAGTAGATCATGAGCATGAATTTTAAGTGATTGATCTAAGTGATCTAAGTGAAGTAAGTGATCTTAAGGTAGATCTTTCCTTAAAAGTTGATCATCCTCCCCTCATAATTCGGAGCATGTTTTTATAGCCTAAAATTTGGCTTCAATTATGAGAATCATTCGTGCAAATGGTGACTCGTTTTTTTTGGCAATTTTAACAGCCTTGCATCGTCCAACTTCCTGTTTGTAATGTTTGCCGGCTTATTCTGCTGCTGTCAAATAGACATAGTGTGGCTTCTCAATGGGGATAATTTGGCTTCTCACTCGTAAATGATCTGGTGTCGTCTGATGTAGATCTAAAAATAGGTAGGCATGAGGATTGTCATGCACAATATCCTTGAAGACAGAGATAAAAAGTTTCGATTCTCCGGGAAACACTTGACAACCCAGGTTACTTATTTGGCTTGCATCTCTCGGATTTTTAAACACGACCAGTTTCTGGGTATTCATTGATTCAGTGCATGTCTCCTTTCCCGTCAGAAATAGATTTTGAATAATATTAATAACGAAGCAAGATAAGTGATGAAACAGAGCACTTAGTGGCTGTGAAGTTTTCCCCTCCTCCGTCAAATCATTTAGTACTACACAATCATGTAGTTTTAAAATATCAAACGACTAAGGTAGACCAATTTCATATATACTTTGATAAAACCGACAATGTCAACTGGCAACTTATAGTCTGTTTCTGTAAACCAATAAATAGTCTGCAGTGGCTCCTTGAATAAGAATTGACGAGATCGTAGTAAATTATCTACAAATGTAGTCTTTCTGACAGTGATGGTCCGGCAACAGTCATACTGGCATTGTGCTTGAGTCGAATATCCATATTCGTATTTCTAGAATTATCTTCTTGTTTAAGTCTATAAACATGATACAGTATTCAATAAATTTTGTCAATGGGTTCATCATAATTTGTCAATCGTAACAAGCATTTGATTGAGAGCGATAAAGAGGTGGTGGAGAAGCAGAAGAAAAATTATACTACAAGTAACATGAAACGAAAATACAAGCATAAGAACGTGGATAGTGAAGAGTCTGAAGAGGAAGCGTCCACCTCCAACATATCGGATAGTGATTATGGCGGTGATGGCAAGAAACAAGTCGATAGTGAAAATAAAATGACTTCTACGACCCGGATAAGAGTTCAAGTTCGTCTAATTCCTTCCCTGTTGGACATATTCTACTGGAAGATATTACGGAAGATGAAGCATTCTCGCGTATACTGAAGGAGATTGAAAAACGTGTGAAACAAAGGATTCAGCATCACTTGACATTTTTGAACAGCTGTACCAAAGATAAACTAATGGGACTCATTTATAAATCAATGGAAGATATACTATGCTCAAATAATAACACCATGATATCCCAACACTCTATCTTGGAAAAAGCTATAAAAAGAAGTTAGTACATATTTCGAGATCAAGTTAGACAGCAAGTCGGACAGTGGGCATGGACTGATCAAGTCGGAGAAGGCTATATCGACATTACTGATACCCCGAGAGATGACGATGATGAACAGTGACACTGACATTTTTCGTATACCCTAAATGCTTACACTTTCCTACTCTGTCACTATCACGTCTGCTTCAATGATTCAAATTAAGGGGATACATTTTAGGACTATAGGGTAATAAACTGCTTTACTATACTTATATTATAGTAATAGTATATACGTATAGCGCTTTTACAGTATACATATAGTATACTTATAATTGTAGTATTTCTCAAACCAATTTCCATACTTGATTTAGTCGGAGTGATCAGCGACTCAGGCCTGCAACGCATCGTATTAAGAAAAATCAATAAATGTGCTTGAATGACCGATTTCTTAGTACAAAAATCGAACTCAACAACTCCGACTTAGTTGAAATACCTAGTGAAACCACCTGGATCTAGCATCATGTGACTTCAAGGCAACGTATTAGGAAAATCAATAATTGTAGTTGAATGAACCTTTACTACTATTAGGGTATCTCTGATGAATAATTAAGTAGTAAAATCAAACCCGGATACCTTGGCCTAGTCAGAATATCCATTGAAATCATCCAGACCTTACGTTGCATGGCCACAATTCATCGTATTGCGAAAAATCAATAATTGTACTTGAATGATCGATTACTACCAATAGGATACCTCTGATCAATTTCTAATTAACACAATCGAGCTCTGTGACCTTGAATTAATAGGAAACGACCTTGACCTTGTTTAAAACGGCCAATAGGAAGCCATAGTAATCAAAAACAAATACTCAATTTTCATTGGCCAAAAAATTTCGTTAGCGCGAAAATTAAAAATATTTATTCTGAAATGGGGGGTTTCGGTTTCGGGTGGAAGGCTTATATAGACACCTTCCCTACTACTCAAATTGTGTGCGAAAGATTCGAAACACAATAAGTGGGTATGTGAGGAAATAGAAAAACACGATAAATGGAGTGATACAAAATATATTAAAACGCTATTGAAAACGGAAATCAGTTTTGGCACAGAGCAAAAATAGCGTCAATAAATTGTTTAGCGTAGCATGCGTATATTTAAAACTGTATTTTTAAAAACTTTTACTATTTTCATATTTAAATGTTTTACAATGGCATTCGAATGAATAAGTAAAATTGTTTTCGAATTATTAATTTATTTGTTCGTTTTTTCGTAATACAGTCAATCAGTTATTTGTAGATCCAAATAGGTATTGTACATATATTTCCTGTAAAATTTTCACGGTTTAATTTTGTGTTGTAATTCGTAGTTCGCTACTACTATTTTTTAAATAATTGTAATCGACTATGGTCTACAATACTGCTACAGTACTGCTAACTGTTATGATATCTATAACGTTATATATATATATATGTCATATTTATTGTATTATATTTAAAAACTATCAAATTAATTTTAAAATCTAATAAAATAATATTAAAATTAATTACATTAGTAATTTTTTTTTAAATCGTGTTTTGTTTTGTTTTATTTTAATTATATATTTATATATCTGACTAAATAGCCCATAACAGCTTAATGTTATACATTAATCATTTCTATTCTATTATATAATTATTATTAATATATTATAATTATTTTCTAGGCAATTTAAAAGTTTGATTTAAAATTAGTGTGTGCATTTTTGTTTGATACATTTTATTCCAAAAACTAAGCAAGAAAACGTATGTATATTCAATGATATATATATATGTAATTAACAAAGATTACAATTCTGATATGAATATTGTTTTTTAAACCTTTAACTTACACTTATACTAAGATATTGTTAGCAGTAATAATTTGCATTATTTTTATTTTCAGTGATAATTTAATTCATCTTCATATTTACTTTGATGATCTCCGAACAGTTTCTCAAAGTCAGGAAATCGCTTATTCAATGACACAATTATTTAGTACGTAAACTTTCACAAATAAACCTTTTTTCTAGATATTTTCTAGTTAAATATATCCAATAAGATCGTAAAACTTCTCCTATAACTCGAAGAAGTAAAATTATACATTACAAATAGAATTTTATTATATTAATATTACATTAGTATTAATATTAGTATTAATATTAGTATTAATATTAGTATTAATATTACACCTGTGTTTGTCCTATAAGTATACTTATATGGTAACTCTATTTTTGTCAATTTATATATATCTAACAGTAAACTGTATAAAGTAAGAAATAAAGTGGACGCTAAGCATTTGCATTGAACTAACCTAAACTTCCGTTTATTTATTTATTATTAATAAATGTTTCCGGTGTTCAACTATAGACAAATTCAGTCAAAATTAATATTTTTATTATGTTTAATATATGTATGATTTATTATATGAGATATATTTTTAGGGAATTGTATTTAGTGTGTTGTAATATACATTCTTTTTGATGTATTAATGCATACTGTTATATTTGTTTCTATGCTATTTTTTTCTATATGTTTTTGTAATAAATGCTTTATGTGAGTTTTTAGTTAATAAATGTATTATGTATTTTTGTTGTTTAAGATGACTTCGGTGGAAACTTTGGTCTGCTGCTGGGAGCAAGTGTGATCAGTGTGCTTGAAATTGTTGACTTTTTCATTCATGAATATTTAAAAAAACGATTATTTTAATAAATGTTGTTATAACTGATTGTTTATAGATTATAACGAATTTAATATACACTCTAAATAACTTCTTATGCCACCATGTGTGCATCTCCTTTTTATGATTATTTTTACTATTTAAAGTATTTAAAAATTAAAACAAGTTCTGATATTTGTTTTAATAGCCTATATATTAATATTTTCACATAAGTCCAATCGAAGTCAAATTGACTAGCGGAATATGTCTTATGAAATTATATATTTGTATTTTGATCAATGTTGGTGGATTACATTTTTTATGCAGACAGTAATTATAAAAACGTACAGTAAAATTTTATTCTATAATTATTTGTAATAGGCTATATATTTTTTACAAGTCTGATGAAAATAATGTTTTTGTAAATATATTGATTTAAATTGTGTATTCATAAGTATGAGTCACGTTAAGTCTTTTAAGTCACGGTTGACATTTCTGAGTAAATCCATAGATTTTGCTATTATGGTTTGATTCTATTGCATTTGAAATACTTATTAACAATTTTATTTTGTCAGTTTTAATATTAGTTATAAAAATGTGGTAATAAAGTCTTATTTCATTACTGTATTGAATTACAATTTATTATTTAGCATTTTTATATTATAAAAACACTGTAAAAAATATTCAACACTTCTTCAAATAATAACGAGTTACCAGTTTGTGTCCTGCTTTTATATATACAATTTTTACAATTATGCAGAAGTATTAATATTGCTTTTTCTAAAAGTCTACTTAAGAGGATAACTTTTATAAGGTAGCTTATCGTTTACGAATATTCTTTTATGAAACATGGTTTGTTATCAAACCATTCAGTTATTAGAATAACTCTTGTTTTATTTATTTAAATCAAGATCTATGTATGGATCTATATATGTTTTACTGGCATTGCAAACATATAGAAATAATGTATAAATATTAATTTGTATATATAATAATAGCCTACCAGGCCCAATGTCAACATTAAACTAGATACATATTCAAAAACTTTAATCCAAAAGTTTAATTTATACAATTCTATTTAATTGTTTTCCGACAGAAACACAATTTTTTTCATAAAAGTAATTTTAAATGCATATAAAAACGAATTACAAAATAATAATGCCAAAATAATTCTAAAATTACATCTTAGTAAGAATTGTTATAGTCTATGGTCTAAATAATTGCTTTTAACTAATAGATATCGGTTAATATCCTTGATAAGAAGTTGAAATAATTATAGTGATGTGTAAAACTAGAAAATTATCATATTCATTTTTTTAAATAGAAAAAAAATGAATATAACAAAACAGCCTTATTTTTACTATAGCAAAAATAATTAAATACGAGTATAGGAAATACAAATAAAGATTAAAATATAATAAAAGTAATTAAATTAACATTATATCTTCGAACATATCTGCAAAACATAATATTCCTCCCAAAATCCACCTGTTAGTTCAGTTAATAGCGCAACAACTTATAACCTTTTTTGCCAACATAATCAAACCCGAAACTGAAACTTCGATTACAATATTAGCGCTTCGTAGCAAGTCTATAAGGTTAATTCAAAACGAATAACATTTTTGGCCAATAAAAAAATTTAAAAGATTAAATGACTTGAGCTCATATTAACATAAACGAAGCGAGAGCATAAAATGGATTTCTAAGCAACGCATATTGCGAAAACTCCAACATTTTCGCCATCTAATCTACAACTAAGCCCTCTTAAACTGGCTTTTCTTAGTTTAGTCATAGCAATTGATTAATGGGGAACATGTCTCTTATGTTTTAACAGAACAATAACTGTTTGACTACCTGACCGTTAAACATTTTCCCATCGAAAATCTAATTCAAACTTTGGCTTAGATTGATATATATCGATTGAGACTTTTAATAAAGTACATTACTAACTTGAGTACCTTGAGCAGTAGCTATGTCAAATGCGTAGTATTCTTCATCTTTTCTCTATATACGGTGTCTATTCATCTATAGAATAGAAAATTCCAACCATAGATATAGGGGGTTTGTTTATTCTAATATGTGTGAGAGAAAGGAATCCATATATATATATATAATTCCAACCATGTCAAATCTAACTTTAATATATTTTAACATTTTTATTATCTGATTAGTATCAGGTTCAACATTTTATATTAAAAAAATATTTGGAAAAAATTGTAAATCTGCATTTTAGCTTTTTGTTAGCTAACTTAGTTTTTTTCTCAATATTGTAATTGAATAGAATTTGCGATAAGATTGCTAGAAAAGGGTTAATTTTGCACGACAATAAAATGAGCCAAAGGTATAAGTTATATAATGTCTTTTATGGTACAAGCTACCACATCGCCATTTTGCACAGTTCAGAAGTGAATTCGCTACATATTAAAATGGCTGTTCCTGCACAAAAGATAGTCACTTAGAAACTGTCGCTAAGTGAAAATATAATTTTTCTCATGTCATGTATATAAAAATTATTCATGTTGAAACGTTATGCAAAATCGGGGGTTGTTATTGAGTTTTTAGAATTAGAAGAAGAATAAGAATTTATTTACAATGAGTAATTTTTGACGACGTGTCTCTAACAGTAGCTATAAAGCTGAATTTTGGGTTCAAAGCGTATATTCGCTGTGGGGCGTCCATATCATCGTTTCAAAATATTAAGTAGTTTTCAAATGTATGGAAAAATATTAAACAATGGAAAGAATTTTAAATATATATATTATTTTTATATATTTAGTCGGTTGTAACAGAAGCTTAAATGTTCTATTTTCAGAACATTGAACTAACATTACATCCTATATAACTTTAGTCGTAGAATATGTGCTTAGATAGAGCACATGTTATGTTATATTTGCTAAATTTAGAAAATATTTTAACTAAAACGCTCAAAATATACAAACAGCGTTTTTTATAAAGTTAAAAAGGAGGTAAAAATTTATGAAACATAAAATCATCTCGATTCTTGAAGTCTTCAATGAGGGTTCGGTGATTTATAACTCAATTCCACCTTTCCATCAATTCCAATATTTAAAAAAAAATTAGACCCTTGCAAATTTCAGATAAATGTTGTGTTTTCCGGCATATATGAAGGTCTGGCATCAAATTAAACCCAAAACGTGTGTATCCAGCAACGAAATCTCCAAGTTCATCGCAGTGGTCATCGTTTACGTTGAATTTCTCCAAACTATAGTAATGAGTAAATAAATTAATATATCTATTAGTGAAAAAGCTGCTTTTAATATCTGGCGTAAACTGACAGCGACTCGCCTTCACGATAGAGTACAACATGATAAAATGTTAAAAATTGAACGGGTTGGATCCGCCGTCAATATTGTATGACTTATTTGTTATCATACCTACAATAAGAAATTTCAGTAATTGACCGCGAAACATTTTTCCTTCGAGAGAAAGTGATCACCTTTAGAACTGTAAGAAGACATTAATATTTTCAGTCCTCCGAATGAGATAGATTGCATTCAGCTGGTAACTTAGTTCTGAATGGTTCATACGACAGAATCAATTTTAACACGTCGAAGATAGAG
Organism: Coelogynopora nodosa; assembly: GCA_034780555.1. Classification (NCBI taxonomy): domain Eukaryota; kingdom Metazoa; phylum Platyhelminthes; order Proseriata; family Coelogynoporidae; genus Coelogynopora; species Coelogynopora nodosa. The sequence goes on along the minus strand of JAUZND010049000.1, from coordinate 11,143 downwards.
AATTATTGCTTCTTCAATGCATGATAATATTGCCAACCTTGCTATTCCCAAGTCGCTGAGGACAGAACTCTTATTTGCTGCGGTCAAATCTGAAACGAATTTCGGTTTGATAAATATACAATTTTTTGTGTAAGCAAATTACCAACAAAATCGGTCTGTAGATTTCACTGTATATTGTCGGTATTTGTACAGAGTACAAGCCTTTTTACGAGCGCTGTGAGCGAGAGGCTTCATCTTTTAAAAAATATTTATGTAAATATAGTTTTAAAAAAATTTCATTCTCATCAAACACAAGTAGATTACTGAGATAAAAACTATGGGGATACATTTGAAGTCGTCCATCTACTTGCTTATAATTGTCACCAATCGTTAGACGTGATGCATACTAGCTTCTACAATTGCAATATTTAGCCTGCTGCATCTGTTTGCAGCGAATAAATTCGGCTGTATCGTACGGAAAACTCTATCGGTCCAGTATTTGTCGTCACAGTCTTTAAATGGTGCACATCAGGGTAGGGTTTCTCCAAAATAGTCCGTGCTGGTCGAGGTGAAATTAACAAATCGATCTTACTTTTGCTCATGCTAATATTATTTCTGGATATAACCGTTTTTTACTGTGGACAGTGGCTTACTATTTTCTTTTTCTTCGGGAAATCTAACTCGAGTTGAAACCAGTGATTTTTTTGATTATAACGTTTTGTCGCTTAGCTTATAAAATTTTCCTTGTCGCCAAAGTAATTCAATTCTTGCAGTTGATAAAAGTGATGAGCTTCTTTTTAACATTGAACAATAGTTTTCAGACCCATTAGTGTCAGCTTTTCAATTGTTAGATGATATGATATTAATTATTAAATATATATCTTGAAATTTGGATATATTCGTCTTCTTCTTCACTTTTGTTTTGTTTATAGGCTTTCTAGTTGCAGTCTTGCGCTGTTTCTTTGCAGTATTATGTTTATATGAGTTATATAATTTTACATTTTATACTATCTGATTGGGAAAACTGCTTCTGACTAATGTAGTCTTCATTAATTTCATTAAGTCCTGCTTCAGACTGTTGCCAGAATGTTGCGTATATTTCCATTCATAAAATCACCGATGGTATGAGGACCAATTATGAGTGCGTTCTTTCCTATTTTTGTACTTAACGATTTTAGATGAAGTCTAGCAAAGTCAAAAAGACTCTTAAGGCCTGTGCCCACCAAGCGCGACGCGACGCGACGCGACATTCCGTAAAAAGTTGAAATACATACTTTTCAATGAACTAGCGCCCATCAAGCGCGACGCGATGCGGCAAAATGGAAGCTGAAATATTTCAACTTTTTTTGTGACGCCGCGCGACGAAATTAATAATTTTATATAAATAGACGTGTTGATAGTTATTCCTGATTATGAATATGCAGTATCTTATGTAAAAACATTGAAATATCATTCTCTTTTTATTTTATGAGTACGTTATATTATATACCACATTTAACCTACTCTTCGGTCCCTTCAACTTAATTATGGGATACCATATATAGATACCTTAGTATAATGGCTACAAGGAAACATAAGTATTATATTAAACAATTATTAAATTATATTAATCAATGCTCTTTCGCTTCCTTGCTTGCTTGCGCCTTCTTCTAATCAGTAACAGTAATGCGACATCTTCGGCTTCCATATTTAAAATGTTTATATTTTGTAGGTTTCCTGGTTTTATATCAACATTTCTAAAAATATTTCCGCGTCGCGTCGCGCTTGGTGGACGCCATTCACCGCGTCGCGTCTCGTCGCGTCGCTTTCCGTCGCGCTTGGTGGGCACAGGCCTTAAGACTTATTTTTAAGATCGTACCAAGATCTTGCCAAGATTTGCATCATGCCAGCTTTAGTCTTAGTAAGATCCAGCTTAATCTCGAATGTCTAAGTAAGTTTTTTGGTAAGAAACACATGATGTTTGATATCAACAATAAACTTAAGATTACTCTGCAGTTTTTCCCAGAACATTGGTAAGAAGTCGATAATTTGGCAATAATTGCTCAGTTTGACGATATCTTAGTAAGATCATAGAAAGCAATCCATGTTTAAAGTCACCATGGAATTATAATATTTCTTTTCTTGGGCAACAAACAGTTTTGTATTCATTGTTCTAATACATTTATTAAATGACGTTTATGCTGAAGCTTCAGACGAACTTGAGGCAATAATAATGAAGAATGTCGATTCATTTGGCTAAAAAACTAAAAATTATCCTTGAGATTCTAATGGTCAAATCAAGCAACAAACTCCATTGTATAGAGATTGTATACAAATAAAATTATCGTAGATTGGCCTTACTCAGACTGACCTTAATTTAATGTTTTAGTGATCGGCTAAGCACGAAATATAGAATAATAATAAGTCTGCTAACAATCTCGAGGATACACCACCATAACATACAACGGTTCATATGATTTAGCCAGATATTTTAAACACAGAGAAATTGACTGAAATACAATAGAATGACAAATTTCCCAAAGTAACAGCGCAGTTTTATATCCGTTACAAAATTCATAAGATAATGTAAAATGAGTTAGAATTGTCAAAAATACCTACAACTTAAAAAATAATATTTAGCAAAACAATTTTAAATTCGTTAAAATAATATTTTTTCTTCACGATGCATAATATGCAGATGTGGTGTGCCTAAATAAAGTTTCGATGTTTTATATATTTGTTTGTTAATTTCATCCGACAGGCCAGAGAGAGATGTCAACATATTGAATCTAATGTCTGAGATATATTTTCGCAGCGAATAAATCGAACTGTTATCTTCAGGGACTTGCTAGCTCAAAATTAGTTTAAGCTCCAGTTTCAATATTGAATATTATCACTTAATAGACCATTTCCTGTAAATATATATATGTAAATAATCCGTATATCGTTCAGATAACAATTATTATCAATTGATAAGAGAAATACATGGAAGTCAACATTTTGTTTATAACTAACCTAACTAATATAAAGAAAGTATAGTATAGTAAATTTTATGCTTAGTCATATTAATCAAGTTTATAATCAAGTTTATTAAAGAATAAATTGGTATGACCTTCTTTATAAAAATCATCTGCATTATTAAATAATTGTAGTTTATTAAAATATTTTAAATTATTGTTAAATGGTTTTAGTCTAATATTTTGTGAGTGATCAACTATCCTAATCATATATCATTTTAACTCAAACAGGAAAATACAACAGAATTTTTGAAAATTTTTACGAACAATCGATGCAGGTTGTCTCAAATAAAGATGTATGTTTATTACTGTTTTAGAAATATATAATATAGCACATGATAAGTATTTAGCCTTCAATTTTAGTCTATAGTAATAAAACAAAAAATATCACATTCCGCAATATTAACAACAACTTAAATGACGCTGTAACTCTTAAGATCTATTTCTATTTTTATAATTTATTGACTCAATGTTTTACAATTTGTTTTGAAAATCAGAATAATGTGACTATTATAGTATTAGAATAAATGTAAACTCTTAGTTAGAAAGGATACTTTTATTTCAATTTTTTTTAATGTTTGGAGGCACATTTTATGTAATTTAATGTTTATTATAGCCCCAACTGAAAAACTCTGCTAATTTGATGCCACGAGGTTGTAACGCCCCTAATTAGTGCTTCTATTTGTTTTGAGTTATAGTATTAATTTAGGCCTTGTTGTGTTTAGGTGTTGTAGTTACAAATTCGCGTTTTAGATTCAGAATCAGATTTAGAATTAGATCCCGTAAACTTTTCCTCAGACATTTATGTGGTATCATTCACAATTTCAAATACTGTTTTCACTGTATAATGAAGAGAAGTAAACATTAAATTATTTAATTTGTAATGTTCAAAATGTATAATTTCAAAATAAATATATACATTTTTTGTTTTGATTTTCTATTTTTCTAAAAATTTGGAAGTCTGAATTGTTTATTTAATTTAGCTTTAGTTTTTTAATAACTCACATAGAAGCAAATTGTTAGTTTTTTATTCCTAAATATTCATTAACGGTAATTAAATATAAAAACGCTACATCGTCTGCAAATAAATATTTGCACAAAAACGATTTACACAAAATTTTGAAGTATATTGACAAAATTATAGCTTTACAATATAATGACATATTTTTCATTTCCTTTCATTTGAGATGCTTTCATTTCATCTCACATCTCGTTCTATAAAAAATAATAATAAAAGTTAAAGAATTACCGAGTATTATATTGATCATATTTATAATACAAATTTTAAAACATAATGAATGACAAAAGGATTTACGTTATTTTCTGATTTTTTTTCTCATTTTTTCAGAGAAATAGCCTTAAAAATGATCGCAATGGATATTCGAAAACCTACGCGTTTTCAGCTTTGTCTAACATTTCTTTTTATCGCCATACTTTCCCCACATGATTGTCTGGATAAAGTTACAAGTTTAATCCGGCTAAAAATTCAAACACTTCATTTTGATGAAACGATGAAAGGGGCCGATAAATATGCAGGTCCTAGTCTGGACGAAAACTCCCATTTAGCAAGTCTCATGGAAAACTCATCCCATCTAAATTTAGACCTGGAATACCACTACAAACTGATGACCACATGGACGCCAGAAAAGCTTCTTCGTCAGGTCTGCGAGTTCTTCAAGTCAGCTCGACCTAGCGATGTAGTAGCAAACGCCTTCTTTTTAATTAGTGATGACTCCACAATGGACAAGTGGAAACGTGATCGACTCCTGGAATACTTTCTGCACTTGTCCTCTGCGTTTCAAATTCCTAGTATTACCTGGTTACCTGACCGTGTCGGCGAATTTGAGGTATATTGTTTGAAAATTTATTGTTTGATATATTGTTATATCATTTAACATTATTTAGATGATTTAAGTGATTTTATATAGATTTTAATAAATTCTTTTTAATGCCAATTAAGAAACTATATGTTTATCTTATAACTATTATGTGGATTATAATAATACTTTCTTCAACTATTAATTAGTCATCTTATGGTTTTGAATATTTAATTTCAATTTTATATTTCAACATACTGCTGGCAGAGTTTATTTAACAAAACCAATAATTATTGATAAATAATTAGGGTTAAAGATACCTCTATAACGTGTTATGATCTATATTTACAAGACGTTGTATGTAGAATAACACAAGTAGCTAGAACTTATTCCAATAATATATTTTTAGAATTATAGAATATAAAAACATGTTAACTAGATTATTTATTTTATAGTTTTGGTTTAGGTATACTCATTTGTTCTTATTATATATTATCAAATATGATACGCAAATGTGTAAATTAAGATATAATAACATAAAAAGTAACAATAAATCATACCTGTCAAGTTCCAAATATATAAAATAATTTTATCGTAATTGTTTATGAATGCTAGCTGAATTGCCCTTCTATTTAAATCAATTAGTTTAAAATTAAAATAAAATCATTTGTGTGAAGCACTTATAAAAATCAACTGAAAATGTAGGCAACTATAAAATGTTATCAGTTTGTTCATCGCACCCACCCTGAATTGATTCCAGTGATCCTGAAATGATACGACTGTTACATGTTCCATTAACTATTTTCAGGAATGGTTCCTAATACCATCTTCTAAAGCATACTATATACAGTAATTTCCCTAAATCCCGATGAGGAATAATCAAAATTCAAGATGACCTTACTCAACAATCACCTTAAAATAATGAAATAATACGTAAAACATGAGGGGACGTTATTTGAATATATATCTATGTATCACAAAGAGATAGAAACGTGTATCTAACGTACTTACAAGTATGTCGCTGAGGTTAAATTATTTTACCTAGTAAGGTTATTGCCTATAGCTTCAAATAGGCAAAAATTCAAAACGTTTATTATACGTTATAATTTACAAACAACTTACTTTAACATATTTAAACAAATTGCAAATATATATAAACATGTAAAAGTATATAAATCTAAATCTTAAAAAAATTATCTTAATCTAATCATTATTCTACTGGTATAATAGAATAAATACTACGACGCATGGTCTAACGGAGATTCTAGAAATCCTACGAGGCCGTACAGACAGCGGATGGCTTTAAGTTATTGGATATCGTCACACTAACTTTGCATTATACTCAGAAGAGTATGAAAAATGGGGATAAAAAGATAAAAATATTCAATTGAATGTATTAATTATATCCATCGTCCAACATAAATGAAATGGTGCTAAGATCATCAATACATGACATTTTTTACCAATAAAATTATTCTTCACACATCAATTCTAATATAATTTTTTGGAAAATGAATTAAAAATTTTACGCAAAATATGGTATTATAGTTTCAGATTTTACCGTACATTTTTTAAAATAATTAAACATTTCTTTTAACAGGGAACCACTATGTAAATATGCCAAGATTTGAAAGTGTCTAATCTTATCTATAATTCTAACAAAGTGGGGGGAAATTAGAAAAACAAGGCATCATAAAGCAATAATGAAGGAATGGAGGTTGGCTCACTGATGTCCTTCCCTGTATCTATATATTAAACTATTTATATTGGTAGAAACTGTGAGTTATACATTGTGAACTGTCCATTACATTAGTCAATTTCATGTAGTTGTAATTTTCGAGTTTGAGATAGCCGAGTTGGTTAAGGCGCTGGTGATTGAGTGTGAACATAGCAGGTTCGAATCCCAGCAGTGTTCCTTACATCTATCACTGGCAGACAGTTAAGTTTGTCGAGTGAATAGCAACTCTTCTGAGTTTGTTCCGTTGGTATGTTTGTATTATCAAAACTTCTATAGGTTTTCAAAATATATCACTCTATATATATGTACATGCAAATTATAATTATTTATAATAAAGGAATGAAATTTGAAAATTTGATGGAGAACAATAGTCATAAACACCACCGATTTAGTCTACTTGATTGTTTTATCATACATTTAATGCCTAATTTACTAAATACAATTTAGTTTAAGGAAATTTAACTCAACAGAGGAGTCTTTTTATATTTTATATGTACAATCCGGATGAAAAAAGATTTCTAAGGGTCTTTAGTAAGGGTCCATGATTAGGCAGCATTGTTGATAAAACTAAGCTGTTACATCGCTACTGAGTTTATACTATTATTTTTACCCGCTTAAAAAGATGTATTCATCAAATGTTTTCGTGCGTTGAATCCTATTTTACATATATGTTTTTTTAATTTATGTTGTATATAATTACAAATAAATATTTAATTATAGCAATTATTCTACTGTATTGTATTGCGCTCTTTATTATTCATTTATAAACAAAATTGTAACGGGATCGTATATTTCAGTATTGTTTTGTTTGACGATTTTTCTCATATATATTTTTACAGGCAAATTAATTATTATATTGAACCATTTTTATGGATTTTTGTTGAATTAATTTTTGCATAATTCATTGATTGATTTACAAATTGTGTTTCATTAACATAACTATCGTTGTATGTTTGACATTGTTCACAATAATTGCATTTTAAATTAAAGTTTCCTCAAGTTATACACAATCACCCCCATTTCAGCTGATTAATCAAGGTCATTCAGTAAGTATCAACATTTTCTGCAAAAGTGTATATATAACATTTCCTCTCGTATCTATATCCCTTCCTAAAAAGTTTATTGTTTCGAATGAAAAATCTGTTAAAAGTAAAATATAATTATCAGTGTATTGTTATGATTATGTACGAACTTTTGATAGATAATTTTCTATTTGTTTTTATTAACTTTGTAAAACTTCAGGGTCCTCTTACTCATATACTCTCTATTTCCTCGTACGTATCCCACTTTAGCCTTTAATACTTTTTACATAGAAAAACCCCGTTTCATTGAAATCATGAAATAGGCTTTTTTAAAGGGTTTTCATAATTGATTATTAATAATGCAAATCGCATGTAACATTTATTTATGTTATTTTCATATTTTACAAAATAAAATTTGGTATTTGTATTCTGTTTAGTTTATTAAGTTTGTTAAGTTTGTTAAGTGTGTTATATATACACTATACTATGTACATAAAATGACATGGATTTCTTTGCATGTCAAACTTACTTATTAACTAAATCAATTTCTTGACGGCACCTGCACTAACCAACAATGCAGCGGGACATACATCGGACCACTCATCAGGTACCTCAGCCTGAGAATATTATCAGGGGGAGGGGGAGAGGGGAAGTGCTATTAGCGAAATTATTGTAGAGAAAAGAAAACAATTGAAATAATTCACATATAAAATATTCATATTGTTTTAAAAGATTATCTAGAAAAATATCTAAGGTACGGGAAAGAAAAAATAAAAGGACTTCTATTAAGAATTAACGTGGTGATAAGGAGCGAATGGTGACATGAAAAAATTCTATCGTCATTAATGTAAAATGAATTTCTATCATTCTTAAGAGACAATTAAGTTTTGCATCTACTTGTAAAGTGAATTGATTATTAAGGGCTATTTTTGAACTCGGATTCTTTCAAGGCAAATGACTGAAAATTTTGACACAAAGCAAAAAACAACTATAATTCAATGGTTGGTTAAAAAAATTTACTATAGGCTTTTTCTATAAGTACAGTATAATCTTATAAAGGATTTAATCTATATCAACAATAAAGGATGATATACTTTCTTTCTATAATTCATTTTAGATTAATATAATAAATAAATAGAAATTTATTTGTCTGCTATTGTCTACTTTTTCATTTTTAATAAATCGGAACTACCACAAACATTAAATTAAAAAAATTATATCTGCTTTCAAAACATAATCAATGTTATTGTAGTTAGTTTAATAATTTTGCACCATAGAGGTTTTTAATGTAATATTATGTAGCAGCAATCTACAAAATATTTCCCAAAGATGATGATACATGTCGATGTTTATAATATTTGTATTATTGTTACTTATGGTATATGCCATATATAGTTATTAGAAAATCTTAGCATCGGATGAAAATACATAATGTGTTTAGTTTATGTTGTTTATGATCTTATTTTGTAGGAAATGATCCTGTTTGATCTGTTAAAATTAATCATTGTCGTTGTTACGGATGTAGCCGTCTTTTAAATATATGGGCCCATTTCTTCCTGTTAGTAGCAATTTCGCAGGCTTGTTGAAAGGTCATGGGATATACGCCAGGTCCTCTTGTAGGAGCGAAATGAAAAACTCGCATGAAATTAGAGAAGTACATATGAAAAGCTATTGAGATCTGGAAAGTGCTAAATTGTAACTTCTGCATATTCAATAATGGAAACTAAAATAGTTAAAAAAATAAGTAAAAAATGAATTCACTAAGATGAACCCCGAAAACTACAATACTAAGCTAATATATAAGCCTGTATCTGACCAAAATCTAATTACGCATAGTGCAACTGCCGGTATATTTAAACAGCTGATGTTTGTCTATAATTAAAAGTTATTTTATGTTTATGTTAATGGCCTGTTAATTGTTATAGTTTTGGTATGTAATGGTTATGATATGTTAATGACTATTGTATATAAGTAATTGGTGTGTAAATTGCTAATGGATTGTTATTGGTCAATTATAGAAAGTGGATCATATTAATAATGTTTTCTGTCTATTGGGACAGACCGTTACATTTTGATAAATTGCAATTCCAAATTGAAAAAATAATTCCGACTACATCTGACATTATTAATTTAATTCACTATAGATATATTAAATAATATAATCGAAAAAATACCATAAAGAACCATACCATAATGTTAAACATTTGTTATAATCGATTTAAATTTAAGATTTAATTTTATATAAATTTAGTGTGAAAATTTAGTGAAGATATTTAGTGTGAAAATTTAGTGCCTTATGATTATTTTCAATACCAGTTATAAAATATATATCCTCCAAAAGTAAACTTCACAGTTTTTTCCAAACATTTGGTTAAGCTAAAACGGTACACATTTATGGGAGTTAATAATAAATTAACTTGTAAATGGTTAACAGAATTTAATAAATATATATATTTACTTATTATTCTGTGTATTTAGAATATTTTGCTGAATCTATAAATATCCAATTAAAGGCATTATGATATGAAATTTTAAATATTTTTCGTTAAGAATATTATATTTTGTTGTATGCATAAATAAGTACCTTTTTCAATGGAGTTGCTGTGAGATGTACCTTTAAAAACGGTAATCGGATCTATATTCAGGTACAGAAATTAATTTAATAGAATATTTTTCTATACAGAAAAAAATGTTTCAATTCATTGTTCAATGTTAATTTAGATCAGGAACGATAAATACACGTTTTTATTTAGTTTTATTGGGACTTCAATTTTTCTCGAACAAACTGATTTTGATAAAATATTTACTTCGTTATTATTATCAATTAACACACATATACCTAACTATTATTTTTGGAACATGCATGATCTATATTTATGTAAGAAAAATCATAAAATTTAATAATGTTTTTCTGGACATTACCATTTCCTAATTCACTAATATTTAAATTCTGTTATTTGTTTTATGTAAATAAATAAACACAACTAATTATTTATATAAAAATTGTAATATTGCGTGTGAATATATATATATATAGTTTTATTAATCGAATGGTTCCCAAAATAATATCGAATGCGACTCAAAATGTCGAATATCATTCGTTTGGGCCACACGAAAAACGGGGCCTTGTTCGATACTTTTAGGGCCCAATAGACAAATATTTATACATAAATGGAGCGCATTCGACATTTTGGGTCGCATTATATATTTAAGGCCCATTCCATTTGTAAAAATATATATAGATATCTAGGTATAGCCATAAATAATAAATATGTATACCATTCGAGGTGGTAAAAGTATTGGGAAATGGTGATAGGTTATATACAGGGTGGCGCAGAAGTTGTTATCCCCAGTATGAAATAATGTATAACTTTATGTTGATAATAATGTATAATAATGTTGAAATTAGTTAAAATTTTATGTTGATAATAATAAAAATTTATTTATATTTCAACGTTAAACAGAAAATACAAAGAAGATAATGTTCAATACAAATGCAAAAAATACAGCGTAGTCAGTTATACAAATGTTCAAAATGGCTGCCTTCAGCCTTTAAGCAATCTTCAAGTCTATGGATCACAGAGTGAGCAA
>JAUZND010048989.1:0-19796 GCA_034780555.1 Coelogynopora nodosa | reverse complement strand
TCTCTCTCTCTCTCTATCTCTCTCTCTCTCTCTCTCTAACCATAACAATTATAATAACGTCAATAAAACTGCTTAAACAATAAATATATAATTGACAAACAAATTATTTGAATTTGATTAATTGTAAAAAATCTTTAAAATATCAAACGCGACAACAAGTGAAAACACAATAAACCAAACATACAAAAATAACATAAATTTGAAAAGTTTAAAAAGGCTTTTATGATAAAAGCAGGTAAAACAGGTAAAATAATACAGGTAAAAGCTGGAAAAATAAAAATGAAATTGACAAAACAGAAGGACCAAAATAGATTAGTTAGATTATTAATCTTTGAAAGTAAAAAAAGTAATAAATAATATGTGAAAGTTAGGACGCATCTTTTATGATAGAAGTAAATTTAATGTAAGTAAATTGTTTAAAGATGTTGGTACTTTTTCTATATAATAATATTGTTTACAAAATATATAACGCTATTTTCAAAGCTTTTATGTCTACATAGAAAATTAATATTTCGTATCATCATTTAGGATAACTTTGGATAAAAAAATGCCTCATCAGTTTGTATGTAGGGGGCCTAGGTCTCCAAATAAATGATTTACCAGATATACTAAATGTTACTAAATGTTACCATGGTTACTTCTGACTGTAGTCCTACAAATGGTGAATTTTTATAAGTAATATACTGCATTGACATTCTGTTTTCTAATGAATATTTTTTGTTAATGATATCATAATCAACTATGAAAAATGGACAATATGTTTAACATAATCATTAAAAATAATATTTATGGAAAATGACGAAGAATTATGAAATAAACGTCTGTATTATGTTTTAAAACTTAAAATTGCAACAACAAAAAATAATAATGAGACTTTACATAAATAAAAAAAGTCACAAATGTTTTCCTAGTTACTACAAGTCTTCCACGTTTTCCCGAGTTACTACAAGTCTTCTATGTTTTCCCTAGTTACTACAAGTCTTCCATGTTTTCCTTAGTTACTACAAGTCTTCCATGTTTTCCCTAGTTACTACAAGTCTTCCATGTTTTTCATATAATTACACAAGGTTTATATGTTTTTCATAGAGTTGCACAAGACTTTCATATTTAATCTAGTTACTACAAAAAGTGATTATAAAAGTATTTTGTTAAAAAAGTTTTAAAATTAATAATGTTTAAATTTTCTGTCTTAAATTAAAAAAAGTTAAATTAGTTTACATTAAACTACTTGGTTTGATGCATACTTTGGTATCTTGTCGAAATCATTCATGTATTTTGAAGCTGTAGTTTTCCAAAAATTTAAATTTTGAATGCATAAGAAATCTGAAAACAAATATATAATATTTTTAAATTGAAAGTGGTATCATTTAGTTAATATTTTTGTACATTAATTAATACAAAAGTTCAATAAAAAAGCAATATTTAAATAAATATTTATTCAACTTATTGGTTCATTCTATACAACAAAACTATCCGTGAAACATTGAAAAAATGACATGGTTAAACTAAAGGATATTTAAATAAATGTTGTTGACTTTCTCTAATTCATTATAATTAGCTCATTTAGTCACTAAATAGACATTTGTTTACAGAACAAATTATATATTTAGAATCCCCATCTAAACGGTATATCACAACGAACTAAATGGATAAAGAATATTTATGTGTATAAGTTATATGCCGCTAAAGTTATGGCAGAATAGGATATCTTTCAACAAATTACATTATACGCATGAATACAAAGTCACTTTATTAGAAAATTTAAGCAAATGCTTTTGTTAATAAATCTAATTATTGATTGTTGTCGATTACTCCGGATTTGATCATTTTTCAAAATAATTTCTGAAACATTTTTATTCAAATTTTCAGCGGGATAGTTCCAACTCTTTGCGAAAAATTGTTTGAAGGAATCAAAGAAAGACTCGACACAAATTCAAGTCAGGTCTGGTGGTTCGTATTTACATTAATGTTGTACATATATTTGTTATATTAAAAATCTATTTACATTATCTACATATTTTCTATATGTGTAAATTTCTAAGCAGGTTGGATTTTGTTTTATTATTTTAATAGTGTACCATTAGAGTTGGACCATTGTACAATTAATGTGTACATTCTGACGGAATTAAAGAGTTCGTTGAAATAACGTCATTTAAAATAAGATGAAAACATGTTATTATAAATGTAAACTGGATATAGCCACATGAGGAGAAGAGAGGGCCGAAAATACTCCACATTCACATTTATTCGCAGTCAAAGGACAGTTGAAGAATATGGAATATAAGATTGTAAAGAAGGCTGCTAACTCCATTATCTTAGCTGTCATTTATTATTAAGTGCCTTACCATTTAGAAAACCTTTCTTAAAATATGCACTGTGAAAGGTTTCATGAAGTTATTTCATAATTTGTTTATTTTAATATAATTACAACAGTTTTTAACATGTTAAAATACTATTTTCTTATTATTTTTAGTCAGAGAAAACTGTAGTTACGATTAAAAAAAGTCAAATATTGCCATTTTATAAATAAATTAATTAAAATGTGTGCTCAGAAAGCCGGTATTTAAATTTTGACTACAAGATGCCACATAACTTAAATATATTACGTAAAATATTAATTTCTTTTCATTTTTTAAAATATATTAATATTCTATGGTATGCTGGCTGTATTTTGCGATTTTTAAAATAATTCCTTTATATTTGTCGATACATACTACTGCCACGTTATATCATTTTAATTAAATGGAAACAAAATTAAAAAATAGAGCATTTTATTAAGTCTATTTTCTTAAAAGAATACGGCATTGTAATACAGATTGATCCTGTTTTTTGCTGCAAAAGTGATGTTGACTGTGGATCACCCCCTACCCCCCTACTTTCCCAAAAGAGATTTGGGAAAAAAGTATTTTGATTAAACCTATAGTAATGAACGTTCTTACTCTACAATTTTCTACATTATTTCATCAGTCTTGTTCGTTTACTCATTAATTGCATAAACCGTACCTGTTGTGAATTATGACTCATTTGAATGCAGTGGCAATTAATCACATTATTTCTGGACAGATTATTTTGAACCTTGTCTATCATGTAAAAAAAATATAACACAATTAAGTAAACAAAATAATATATAAAATCTAAATTATTTTAAAACGCATATACATTGCCTACATAGCATGCCAATTGGGTGAAATTTCACAACTGGAAAAAAAGTAAGACAATCTAAACAAAAGGGACACTCAAGATACAATTCAACATTTTTATATTTCAATAATATTCAAATTGTGCCTTTTATATGTCTAATTAACATAAAGAAAATACATTCTGAATAATAAAAAAGCTAATATTTATATATTTGCAATACATAACAAAATATAACATTTATTTCAACTGAGTCAAATGGGGGACCATGAAATTTTTTTGATAAAACGCAGACAATAAAGCGATTATTGTTCACGATAAGTTCATGAAAATTCACTCATATGACCAAACAAAAATATTCAAGACAATATAAACTTAAAAGGTCGGAGTGTGAATTGTGTGAAAAATAAAAAATGTTCTTTTTATAAATATATACATAATGTTTGTTTAAACATTTTACAGTAGTCATTGGTAATCTACTTTTAAATCTGAAAGTGATAAAAAAATTTGCTTAGTATAATACCGTTAATTCCAAATCATAGTGCCACAAAAAAATTTTAAAAATTAATCTGAATTTTATAAATTACTGAATAATACTGGTTAAAATAAAATTTAAAGGTAACATGTGGTATAACTCTTTCCTTTAGTAAATCATTACTTAAAACGGTATCATATATAACTAATGCATAATAATTTCAGGTGAATTGTTTATATGTATATGTAATAAACTGTGAAGTAATCTGATATCACAAATATAACATGCTTTTACAAACATATTCATTTTAGGAAATCAAAGTGACTTTTTCCATGCTTGAAATTTACAATGAAAAAATAATTGATTTGCTCGATACAGCTAAAAAACGGAAAAATCTCGAACTCTTTGAAAGCAAAACAGGTTTTGCTGTGAGAAATCTTCAACAAAAGGCTGTCGATTCTTACAGAGAAATTAAAAAATGGATGGACAACGGTATTGCCAAGTTTGATGTGTGATAATGATGATTAATTACATTTTAGATATAAAAACAATCGCGCAATATATATTTACAAATAAAAAAAATCCACAAAATACGTTCTCTGTATTATTATGCAACTTTTTATAAAATGTGATTACTAACTTCAAGGTAAATTTGATAAAGAATTTGTTAAAAAATCAAATATTAGGTATTAATAAAGATATTGAAAAACGTTTAGTGACATTTTCTCCGTCACTTTTAAAATATTTTTCGTTTATTATAGTGCAGTCTTATCGCCCTGTTAGTGCAGTCTTATCGCCCTGTTAGTGCAGTCTTATCGCCCTGTTAGTGCAGTCTTATCGCCCTGTTAGTGAAGTCTTATCACCCTGTTAGTGCAGTCTTATCACCCTCTTAGTGAAGTCTTATCACCCTGTTAGTGAAGTCTTATCACCCTGTTAGTGAAGTCTTATCGCCCTGTTAGTGAAGTCTTATCACCCTGTTAGTGAAGTCTTATCACCCTGTTAGTGCAGTCTTATCACCCGGTTAGTGCAGTCCTATCACCCTGTTAGTGCAGTCTTATCGCCCTGTTAGTGCAGTCTTAGTGACGTCTTTAGACTTGAAACTTTGTACAATTATTTCTATTGGCAATGGAGTTAAGTATAATAATGCTTTTTCATATTTACATAAATTTTAACTAAATTCAACAATTTAATTGTTGACTCTTTTAAGATAATTATCTAGAGATATGGCCTTATTATCATCTTATTATGAGAGATGTTATTAAAAAAAAATATGATTCAAATTTTTGAAACATTATAAAACGTCATATCTAATAGTGATATCATTTTATACGCAATTTATTTTGTATGGGAACTCCAAAATTGTTCAACAAAAAACCTTAATATCTAAACATCTATATATTTTTGGAAAATTAGGATGTACCACGTTTAATTTATTTTTCAAAATTATAAGACGATGAATAATATTCCATAAATAATCATAATAAT
Organism: Coelogynopora nodosa; assembly: GCA_034780555.1. Classification (NCBI taxonomy): domain Eukaryota; kingdom Metazoa; phylum Platyhelminthes; order Proseriata; family Coelogynoporidae; genus Coelogynopora; species Coelogynopora nodosa. The sequence continues at coordinate 14,698 of JAUZND010048989.1, read as the reverse complement.
TTGTGTAGCCTCATTTTTAACTTTAACCAACGTATGTAACTTTGACTATCTCTCCAGGAATGACAAACAGAACCATTAGAGCTACCAATATGAATGAAACCAGCAGTCGTGCACATACAGTGGTCACCATACGTCTTGATCAGACGGTTGACGATGTCAACAAGTTGTCCACCATCAATATTGTTGATCTTGCAGGTGGGGTTCGATTTGATAAATGTGCTTAGTCTATTAAAATAAAGTGACATAATTTTTCCTTATACATTTTGTTTCACATAATTTTCGGATTTTCTTAATTCAATTTTTGAAACTTTACATTTTTTAAAATGTATATTTAATGGCAGTTTTGTGCAATGAACATGGTCTATAACTGGCCATTATTATTTCCTATATTGCATATAATATATGATGCAGTCCACTCCCTGATGAAATTTTAATCAAGACTAAAGTAGCAAATTCCAACCGTTATATTTGTCATTTATTTAATAGATCAGAAAAAATAGATCTGTGTGAAATACATTCAGAAACTTAACGAAAAATAAATATTTTAATATTTGCGCGTACGAGTAAAGGGTCAGTCAAGTAGATATCGATCAAAGATACTATAAATAAAGTTGAAAATATTAGTGGACTCCAAATCAAATACTGAGTCAATAAGAAAATCAATAAGAATCAAGCAGGATTTCCGTTATTCATCGAACTATTTGGATGACAAGCGAGTTCAAGCAATCAAAAAATATTCCCCTCTGTGCAGCGTGTTTTTATAGGGAAAAAATGACACTCTGCCAGTGGGCAATTAACATTGATTTCAATGGTGTTTATTTTAAAATTGGCATCTATCATATATTAAACCAACAGTTGAGTAACACTGAAGGAAAGGGTATATAATCAACCGAAAGTTATTTCATATCTGACAAATGCGTATTACAAGTTTAATATATTAAAATTGTTTACATTTCAACAATGCTTCCTTTAGAACATATTTTTTCAGATAAATAGTAAACATACAATACATACAATAATTATTTTACTGTCAAATTTTTACTCGATATAAGCGAATAATTGCTAACAAATTTAATTATTAAACGTTAAATTATCCCTGGCCCGACTTTTGTCACAAACTCTCTTCAGGTTCCGAACGAGCAAATAAAACCGGAGCAACGGGAGATCGTCTCGCAGAGGGGGCTAAAATCAACCTATCACTTTTCACACTAGGGAAAGTTATTTCAGTGAGTGGATCGTCTAATGTTTAATATATTTCATTGAAAAATCATAATAATATATTGTCAGTTATTGCACGAATGCTTGCATTCAATAATTTCTGATTTAATATAAATTTTTATGCATTAACTTAAAATGTTTATATATAGATTGAATATATCTTATTATATATCGATTTTTAATCCCTTGACTCTTTTGATAAGAAACTTATGGTTTTTTTATTTTTATAAATCTTTTACTAAAGAGATAAAACTTCTACTAACGATTGATTTAATAAATATCTTACATGAATCAATAAATAAATGTCGATATTTTACTGGCAATAACAGTTAGATACACCGAAATCAATCAAATCAAAACCCCCTTTTATACATCTCCTTCTTCGTTTTCTCTTTTTCCTACCTCCTCCTACCTGCTTCACATAACCTTTACCATCCTTTGACAACCCTAGACTACTTAATTCACTAGACAAGTAAAATGAAATGATTGCAACAGCCAAGTATAAGTATGAACTCAGAATGATCTGCCTCTAAGAACCACGAAGACGCAGACGAAATCAAATAAACAATTAGACAATAGTAACAAAGAATGCAAATGGTGCGTGAAACCATAGCTAGGTTAGGCTACACAGCCATACATATATAAAATATTTTAACTATACTAACATAATATACAATGCCATTTTATTATACAATCAATTCTGTATGTGATTGTAGTTTTAAATATATAAATATTATTTATCGATTATTATAACTGTTATATTATTATAATACCGTTCGCACCTTTACATTTTAATTTTTGTACAAACATAATCGAGTGTTAATCGATTCTTATTAATCGATTTAAGCAAAATTTCTTGTAATTTACAATTAATTAAAGATCAATGAGTTCCATTTTGTATTTTATACATTGATAAGAAGTATTCTTTTATAGTAGTATATAATTCAAGTACATTTATAAAAAGTTTGAAGATGATTTTAAGAAGAATGCCGACAAAATTACTTAATATGAGGAGTGTGATGGTGGTGTTTTGAAATTGATATTAAGCCCAGTAATGTTAATCAGCCATCATTCAAGTACACATATTTATTTTTCCTAATATGATACACTATAGCCATTCAACGTCACATGAGGTATACATTTCAATACAAATGTTGATTAAGTCATGCATGAAGAGAAAGACTTTTACCATTGGAACTTCAGATATACAACAAATCATCTAGTATTAACGGTCAATAAGTGGATAATACATCTACGATATACTGTATCTTGTATACTTCATTTATATGACAACCATACCAGGCAAGGCCGTATTTAGCGGGGGCAGGGGAGAAAACTAGGTGGCTACTTTTTATGACATTATTGTTTTGCATACATATATAAGTTATAATTTAATTAGTTAAACAAATAAAAGTGCCAATTTATATTTATGAAAAATAGACATATAATAAAATACTATAACATGTTAGGTATAAAGGGCTCTATAGGGTAGCATTGTATTAAAAATATCGGCTATCTTTTGCGATTAGCTTTGTATAAGCTTTACTAATGTCGTAGACAACTATCTTCCAAAATTTGACTTTGGGTCAATTTATCCTTTGTCAGTCTAAATATGTTTCGAAAAGCGCATGGTTCTGCTAGGGTTCAAGTTTAACTGATAAAATGCACTATAAAAGACATATATGTTGTCTTTTATCTGAAAAGGGGTTAACAAGTAGGATTAATATTATGGTTGTGACATGATATTTCTAAATTTACTGTACTTTGCATAATGCTGTGTAGCCTATATTCTGTGGCCGAAGATATAAAAGAAACCATTGAAGGAAATTGCATGCTATTAATTTTCATCTTATAGGGTACCTACAGAAATAATCGGTGCAATTGTTTTGTATAATAATTAATAGAAGCGACATCCTTTATCTTTGATTTGTCATCTTGTAATTAAAATTATAATAAATATAATAAATATTTCAAATATTATTATCAAATTGCAAATAATTTAATTTTAGTTATTAAAAAATAAATATATGAACTACACCGCATAACACCGAAGAGAACATACACAAGTTTAATATATCTAAGAAATTTCTCAATGAGTTGTATTTACAAAAACAAGGGTTATAAACGAGAAAATATACAAAATTCTAAAATGTTAACCAAATCATTTGCGAGAAAAAGTGCCAATGAAGCTATTCTTAGAGAAAATATAACATTGAAGTATTACTTTGTTTACTACTTGCGGCACCCTCCAACTATCAAAGATCTTCCAACTAGACCAATGCTTGAGAGCTTCCAATTAACACGAGCAGAAGAAATATCTAATTTTATAAAATTATTAAAAATAACAATTCTTCCGGCCTAGACAATATACCAGGGGAAGTTCTCAATATAACTCTTGAACGTGTGTAACAAAATCCAACAACAAAGATATCCCCTCCGTGTGGTAAAACAAATGTATAGTTTTACTTCCAAAAAAGAAGATCTTGTTGTATCAGTCTAATCTCTATTGCTGCAAAAATATTGAAGGAACTTTTAAATGGCATCTGATCAGAAGGAATTAAAGGAATTAGGGCCAGAAACCTAACAGCAAAGGTGGTGTTCGTGGATTTTAAAAAGGCGTTTCAGACAATTCACTGAGGCAAAATTGTAGACAAATGATCCCTGAAAAAAAGAGAAAAACACTAAAGTCCATGTTCGTTCTTTATAAGGATACGGAAGTTCATAGATTGTGTTCTTCAAAGAGATATATTAACACCGTTATTTTTCATAGTCAAACTGGACTACACCATGAAAACAGCTACAGACAACATTGATAATTTTGACGTTATTTGAGTGAAGAAGTACTCGGCAAAATGCAGTTACCATAAATGATGCTGATATTGTTGACAACATCAATGATATATCTTTAATACACAAAATCGGTACATGAGCGTAGGCCCGATAACTTTAATAAATGGAAAATCTATCAAGCAAGTTAAAGACTTTCAATAACTGACGTCTTGGGTGAACACCATTAAGAGGTATGTGAAAATTCGTGTAGCAAAAGCATGGTCAACACATAAAAAAATAAATTCCATATGGAATACCGAACTAGATAATTGTGCTAAACTGCAGTTTTTAAGAGCATCCAAAGAAAGTACACTAACTGTTGCTGACACTTGACTTCTTCGGGCAACGAAGAATTAAATAAGATTTGTACGCAGAGATCCCGAAGCGTACAGATACCATCAAGAACCGGCGATTGCCATTCTGAAGTCACTGAAGCTGTTCATAGAGTCCATTGCTTTAGATAAGAATTCATTATAATGCTTAGCCGGGTTTATCCTTACTATGTAATTAAATAATAACTAGACTACGTTACAATTTGCTTTCACATAGATTGAAACTGGGGTGATTGTGGAAGACTTTCTCACAATTTCAGGAGTTGGCAGCAAAAAAAAAGTACATTTCGTTCAGAGATTCTGTCCTGACTAAACTTCTTCAGTCGGCGCTTGGGGGCAATAGGTGAGTAAACACTGTAAAGATATTTGTGTTAAAATATTCAATCTGTAACTGAAAAAATCCAACATTTTTAACATTAACGGTTTAAATTCCAAATTTTGAAGTGAAGACAGTAGCTGCTCGCTCGAACTACGGGAAGCCATTATTAATATTTCATTACATAATTACACATTACATTTCATAATAACTCTTAACTTTGTGATCTTCTTTTCAGTAAAACCGTAATGATTGTGGCAGTATCCCCTGCAAAAAGTAACTATGCAGAAACTCTGAGCTCTCTTCAGTACGCGGATCGAGCGAAGAATCTCAGGACTTATGCTGTTATCAACGAGAATCCAATTGATGCTCTCATTCGAGAACTTAGAGTAAGTTTTACAGAAACATGTATGTTTGTATGGTATAGAAGGCAGACTGTAGCGGTTACTTGGTTCCACTCGTAAGTAGGCGGTTGTGAGATATAATTTCTCATCTTCTCAAATATTTCTGTTGAAAATAAAACATCTCTACGTTTAAAAATTTCATATTTATTGCATAGCTGAATACGACAATTACTATTGTGTCATGCCGTAAAAATGAATATAAATACAAAAGTACCGTCTGACTTAAACTGTTAATTGTTATATATTATATGTAAGTAAATAAGGTTGTAAGAATTGACAGATCGATGGCTCTTTCTCGATCTGTTGAAGCGATTTGTCCTAATTGATTTTGATAAGGAATGAAATAACTAATGAAATGTCAACCTGCTAACCAGAATAATGAGATAAATATTCTTAGAGCTTATAACGTCATATAGACATATGATAAATTATAACAGAAGTCTGTGAAGGTCACTTAGGCCTATGCGTTATCAGTGAGTATGCTGTTTGCTTGAAAAGATAGAGTAACCTGTACCTGTTCAATAACCGTATTGACATGGAGCAGGGATCGTATTTTTTCCCAGCTGTGATTCTAATGTTACGCACCATTGTTAATAGATTTTGAGTATTGCATAGAATTATTTTATTAGAATTTCAATGAAAACTATACATGCAATGGTTAGAACTATACATGCAATAGGTCAAAGCTATACGTGCAATGAAAAATCTTAGAATACAAGTAATAGGTAAATATATTTGAATATATTACTATGCATGCAATGGAAATACATAGATATGTAATTATATTGGAATGAATGGGTTAAATCTATTAACAATACGTTGTTGTACTCAAAATGAATCCAACAACATCGTCCGCTATCGCGGACTCTGTTGTTGGATTCATTTTTCGTACACCAACCCTATATTGCATTAGTTATTTCAATAATAAATTTGTATAATTGCATAAATTAATCAATTAAATAAATTTATGAAATTAATATATGGTGATATGTAATTAATATTATAAAAACTATGAATTCGGTTAGACTTTTGATTGAGTATAGTTATAAAACAAATATATTCAAAGAAAATATTTTATATATTGTCCCCTTTTTAGAAAACTGAGGTATTTGTATTTTCCAAAGATGTTTCGTTTTAAAATATTGATTATATAATATTATATTATAATGTATTATCCTAATATTTGTTTTTTCCATTTTAATATTATGAAGTATTTTACAAAACGTAATTGAATAAATTAAAGTAATTTTCTACTGTTTATTATTTAATTAACATTTAATTAATATTATACTAGATGATCTACTTCCTTTCAATTTTCATTCAATGTGCAAGACACATTTTTAATTAGCAAATTAAATCGTCATGCATAGCCCATTTAATACAGTAGATATCACCTCCAAACTTATAATAATTAGTACATAATTGGCTATTTTAACTCCATTGTAATTCAGCTCTTCAACATATCCAATGATTGCTTAAATACAGTATGATCATCTCTGAGATTTTAAAAGTTTTATACTGATTGTCTTTCCATAATTGTATTCAGCAGTATAAACACTTCTGCTTGGTTTACAAATGTTTATATGGTAATGCACCGGCCAATCTCAAAAGCCTTCAGCATAGATCTCTTCCCATACTGTTCATCATTCGAAATCTGCAATAATCAGCCCATCATCCATCACGTTTTGTGGTGCATTTTCTTTTGCTGCTCCTCAATCATGGAGCAACCTGTATTAGAAATGCATAAGCGAAAGAAACTTTTTATATTTTCAATAGCCTTCTTAAAACTAAACTCTCTTTATAACTCTTAATTTCTTTAAACCTTCTGTGTTATACTCTTCAGTTTCAGAAATAGATTGCATTCATACAGATAGTGTCTCAAATATAGTTATCATTGTCGTGTTTCAATAAGTTGGCAAAATCACTTACATCAGTTCTATAAAAGGGCGATGATATTTATATATCTTATTCTGTTAGTTGAATATAGTATTATTAATATTTGTGATTTGATGCTAACTCATCCAATTTGATTAAATTTGACTCTCATATTGACTAAATGATGCACAATTCTCTTTTGAATTTTTTAAACACTAGAAAGGCTGCTTTTCATATGTTACCTTACTGTTATAGAATTAATTCATTTTATTTATAATCTGATCACTTATTATGCATTTTTATTTGTATTATTTTTATATGATATTATTTATTATAAATTCAATGAATCTATACAAATATTTCTATAAGCCAAATTTTTGCTTTTTGAGTGGTTAAATCTGAATTATACATTTTAATAATTTTTGACCAATTTTTTCAGGAAAAGTACAAATATTATAGTTTCAATATATATTCGGAAATTTATGATATATTAATTTATTTTGAAAGATTTAAAGTACTAAGAAATATAATAAAATTTAATTGGAAGCATTTGTCACAGAAAAATATATTACATAATATATATTTTTATTATACTATGATTTTAGTTCATATGAAATAATATTTTTAAATATTGTAAAAAAACTATTATAATTTTATAGTTTTCAATTACTTTTAATTTATTTTATGCTGCTTTGCTTTAAATATAATTTTGTTCTATTTTTCAACTCATATAATACATATAATCCCAATGTAAAATAACTTAAAAATATGTTTAAATACCCTATTTTAATGTATACTAACAATTCGTAATTATTGAAATTATTAATATTTTCTACTTGTGATACATACTAAATTATTTTCGCGTCATTTCAAATTATTTTGAACATGAGGACATGCTTTGTTTTTTGTATATACTTTTCATCTGACTGGAAGAACTATTTATTGAGATTTTTATTTTATACGTGTTTTGAAATTTGATATTTTGAAATCTTATAATATTAATTATTTATATAACAAATAATTTTCATGGTTTAGTAAAATGGGTTTTCTCATCTTAAATAAAAATCGCCTTTTATGTAGAATAATATTTTGGTGCAGCCTGCTGTTTACATTTTGATTTTTAATTTCAAAATTATTAAACCTAATTTCTAATTAATCATAAAATTGTTTATTTCTAAATTAATTATATTAGCTATATATCTGAGATGTATCTATTTCGTATTACTTTCGCATTGAATAATAAATCATATAGTTGATTATGAAGGAAATTATGCAGTTCATTAATGAGGCGAGCGTGTCGATTAAGGATCGTTGTTCATTAATGAAATACCAGAAACCTAAAATAAGTTATTTGAAATTTCTAAAAGACGGACATTGATTTATTCAGATTTACTGTGTTACTTGATTTACATTATTAACCCAAATTTAAATAAAACTTTATTAGAACACGTTTACAACAACGGTTTTGTAATATTTAAAACAGTTATATGTAGAGATTTAAAATATATAATTAACGATTATATTTTTACAATTAATACATATAAGTAAATGCAAATAATTGTTTAATATGTACTTAGGTGTAAACGGTAAATAATGTAATGCAAAAGTATTCATAATATTAATAAAAAAGCATCTTTTATACGATGTTATTCAAGAAGATTGTAATTTCACAGAGGAACATCAAATGTTTAACTTTTTTGACATGTTGTCTCTCCCTTGTTCATTCTTAAAAATGAATTCCTTTAAAATACAAAACAATGCATTCGTCAATTATTTTCAAGTTTATCTTTCCGCACTGTTTTTAAGTGTTAATCAAGTACAAACAGGCAGGTCCAGAATTTTATTTCTATCGAACCAAATTTCGGGTTAATCAGTTCAATTTTCTGTATTATTATATTTCATTATCACTAAAAGGACTCTTCTGTTGTCAATTAGCTGGAAAAGAGTGGCAATTCAGTGCTGTAATTATATTTCAAAATAATCTCAGCCTATATTTGCTCTCATAAGTAACCTTATACTGTTTGAGGTCGCCTCCTATTTTGACTGATCATATTTAACGTGTAAATAGTAAATACAATTTGTTTACAAATGTTTAGTTGTCGTGTGGAATTCTCGTTTAAAGTGTGATCTGATCTCATTTTCAGTAGCTTACTTGTGGCATAATGAGGTTTGCAGAGCATCTTACAGCACATTTGACTCCGGAATGGAGGACTCAATACATTCAATACGATGTAAGAATTGTTTGTGAATCACCAGGTTCCGTTGTAGCTATAATATAGGTTTTGTTTTTATCGTTCTCACATAATTTGTATGAAGTAAATCTTTTTAGTTTATTTAATAAATTATATTTGTATTTAATATTGTATTTACAATAATATATACCATATGTTAAATTTACTGTAATTTAATATATAAATTAATGAGTATTTATTGGAATATAGATATTTAAGCCTTCAGTATTTATTCAAGTTGAATATACATTGAAATGATTTAGAATTTTTTAGTTAAATAAATAGAGGTTACTTTAATTAATTATCTGTATGACCAGCACGTTTTATTTTCATTTTTAATTCAGTGCCTCATTTTTATTTGTATAAAATAATCATAATGTACTTAACAGGGTAAAACAAGTAAACAGGTAAAACAGGTAAAAATTTCAAAGTATGTCAGGGTAGATTTTATTTTGATATAATTAAAAAATTTTAATGCAGTATTATATTTAAATTATGATAATAAGAATGAAAAATGTTCGCACTTCGCGCAAACATAAGTTAACTGTACCTACATACATATTATCATTATTTATGTGTTTCTTTCATTGTATGTTTTTGTAATATTCACACATAACTCATAAATATAACTATTCGTTTTTTAAATTTATTTTGTTTTTCAATTTTGAAATGTCAGGATGTATCTCTGGTAAATTTTGAAATGTCAGTGTATATGTCAGGGTGAAGATTTTTACAAACTGTTATGAACCCTGTACTAATCGATATTATAGAGTATAGAAATTATTATTTATTTTAAATGATGTAACAATTAATTGACATCTGTTATAATAATAAAACGATTAATTAAACGACCTATTTTAACATTGTCTTTGGGCGGTATTCATAGACCTGACTTTACTAAGTCAGCGAGCAGGGAAATCCACGCTGGTGCAAATAATAGCAGCCAATCAGGTAAAAGTACTTTAATGAAAACATTTATGATTTTTTTTCATAAATAGGTATATTACATATCTTAAACGACAATTCTTAGAAATCATGGCATGGATAACCACTGTCTCCGAGTATGATGCCTGGAATTTCGTCGTTCTCAGATGAATCCCATAAATGCGTCTGACGGAGAATGAAACTGTCATGACAACTGCCAGGCCAACGAGCAGATATAAAAGTGAATTTTAATTTAGAATCGCAAATTGCACACACATTCAGGGAAGGAAAATATTTTCTATTTATATAGTCATTCGGGCTTTATTTTGGTTCCGTAGTGCGTATATGTGTGCCATTGATAAGTCCAATAACTCCAGGAAAGTCAGCAATCTCAAAGAATTTAATCTTTTCTTGCTGAGGATCGTCGGGAAATTTAATTTAATGGTCCATCAGATTAACAAGCGTGGTGCATACTTTAGTTACAGAACGACTTACTGATGCCTGACTTATTCCAACGGTATCTTCGACAGTATTCTGCAAGGATGAGATGCCTAAATATCTTAAAGTTACCATGATTTGCAATCTCAAGAAAAGGGGATGACCACGCATAGTATCCGTTGCTGGTATATGTGGGGACAAAATATCAAGCAAGTACTGTATTCCGTCCCTTCTAAATAGGTATTTTTTATAAATATCATTGTCCGATAGGTTTTCATCAAGAGTGTGATCTATTCTACGTTGATAATGCTTTCTTTTGCGTCTAATGTTAGCACCAAACATATTCATATAAGCGCCATTTATGTTTTGCAGTAAAATAAATAAGCACAACTAATTAATACATAAAATGGGCTTTCAATAATAAATTGACAACATGAAACAACTATAACTCTTTTTTTTCGCTAGTGACGCTGACTAATTTTGTAAGACACCTTTTGAGGTGACTTACAATTACAATACAATTTATAGTCAGCGGCCGGACTTAGTCAGCTCTATGAATACCGCCCTTGATGTCATCATAACTATTGTTCCACATTGATTACAATATTATTTTGTTTATGTTTAAATATGTCTGAACATTATACAAAATGTGGACGTAATTAAGACATTTTTTGTCAAGTTAACGTATTCATCAATTTTATTAATAACTAATTTTGTTCAAATATTTAATATATTTCAACATTCATTGAAATAATAGCAACATATCTTACACATATAGTTGGAATTATTATTATCAATTCAATATTTATTAGACAACGTCATAGATTTAACATAATGTTATGCATGCATAGTATTATTTGGACAAATTATTTATTTAAATTTTTTAACGACATCACTTATACGTTTTGTGTTCAAATGATTATTAAGCAATGGTCTCATATTTCACACCTGTATTTGCCATCGAATTATTGGGAGGGAGGGCTTAAGCTAACTAACCCTTCTACCTACTGGAATTACGTCTCTAATTTTTCTGTCTGTTCCAGGTTCTCAAAGATTATTTATACAAAGCAATCGATGTATCTGAGACCGGCATCACAGGTTAGTATCAAGTCTGTTTATTTAGATTTTCTAATATAATAACTTTATCAATGGGACATTTCTCTGCTTAATTATTATTATAAAAAAAGGATCACAAATGGAGGGAACGTGACTTTGTGAATCTCTTTCTTTTCTTTCCACACACACACATATATACACATGTATATATTAATATATATAGTCGATGACAGCGTAGTCAGGAGATCTAGAGGGGAGTAGATATCATCAATTCGTACTGTCGGTGTATAGTAGCAAGCACTGAGATTTAACACTATACTGAGAGATGAATGGAATTATATTATGTTCGTGCCTTATCTATCCTGACGGACAGCTGTACCTACTACCCGTCGTGTTCTCTCTGTGGATACTTACTGATGCAGCAGTCAAGACGTTGTGTGTTGGGGGGGGGGGGGGGGGGGGCATAAATATTGGTAGTGTTTTCCTCACTGTGTAGATACAATCCGTCTCATGGTCATAGTATGAGCAGGATCGTGTTGGCTTAATACATATGCATGCATTGTAGGTTATACTCTATATATAGAGTACATTTATATAATGCCTTTTTTAACATATTGGAATTAGTCAAATAGTTTGTGTACATAACATTCACTATATATCTAAAATATTTCTCACGTAGACTGCTTATGTTTTTTTATTTTTTTTATTTCTTGCAGATGGTTTTCTTGACAAACGTAAATGATTTCATAATTATCTGTATAATTTTATCTTATTAACCTTGGTGGCAAGTATAACACGTATTTCATGTACTCAACTATTTATCTTTTATATAATCTTGGTAATATGCTCTCATACTTTCTAAATCTAAATTTATGTGTATAATTTTCAAATATATTAAATAGGTGTAGTTTAAATTATATCGTAATAATATGTAAATACAAAAATTATTAAAATACTATACCAAATAATGCATGCTTATTAATGGAATGGAACTAATTTTTGTAACATACTTATGTGTATTTTCGTGTATGAATATTGAAAAGAATTGTTCAAAAATGATTTAGTTTACTGAAATTAAACAAAAAAAGCAAAAATAATTTAAAATATCAAGCATACCCAAAGAAATAATATCTCATAATGTCTTTGATGGAATACATAAGAGATGTGATTAATGACATATATCCTCTAAATGGAATTATGCTATATAGAGGACCAAAATAACTGGCTTCGGACTACAAAGAAATATTCATAAAGATTTATTTTTGATGATTATCTTTTGGCGCTTGCAAAATATTCTTATTTACTGCCGCTTATTTATTGTTTTACTCTCGTACTGCTCATAGTAGCTTATCTTTTATTTCGCTATTATTTATACTACATTTTTACTTTCGAAATTCATTGAATCAGCTTATGTTATGCGTTATATTTTTATCAATTTTAAAAATTCCTTGTCGGTATTCCTAAATGATGTTTACATATATTGATATATTTCGTACACAAAAAATTGCAGGAATACATTTTATGTGTAAACAAGTTTCTATATATTTAATGTTATTACTTTATTTTTCAGTTTATGCCTATACATACAAATGACTTTATACAAATCATAACTACTATTTTCGAGTGTATATATTTACCAAACATTTAAACTTATTTGTAATATATATATTTAATAATTCTCATATTTATCAAGTTTATTTACCATTTATAAATTCCAGGAAGTAATAACTATACTGTAGAGTCTTATAGCTGCTATTCGATGTATACAATTAGATCTTAGAGTAGACTATGCTCTATACTAGTTCAACATCACTCTATAACTACACTGTGACTACATTACTGTTACTATATAGTTTGCTCCATGCTTATGCTCCATGCTTATTAGTGAAATTCAGGAGTTCACGATAGTAAATTTTGCAGTTTGAGAAATTAAATTGAACCCTCTAGAAGATCTATATCATATTGCTTTCAATTGTAATTGTATGGTTTACATGATATCGTTACTTGATATCGTTACAAATATTGTACATACTATATTTATTGCTTATTGGTGAAATTTAAGATTTTATGAAGGTACATTTTGCAGCTTGAGAGATTGAATTGAACCTTCTAGAAGACCAAACATACAGTAATTAAAAAAATATATCATGTTACCCATAATAAATAGAACAATATAAATATATTAATATAGTATAAATGGAAAGATGCAAGTCCTTTGGGTATTGTTGTTGCTATACATGGGAATTCAGGAGTAATCCGACCATAATTCAAATCATATTTCAATATTTTTATTTTATTTCGAGGGTGGCTTCAGAGAGGTTTGGCATAGCTGTAAACATTTGAATTATAGTTATATTAGTTAATAAATAGAAATATGGAAAAAATTAATTTCTTATCTACAAATGATCAAATTCCTTCGAATGTAACCTTTCTTCCAGTTGTAAAAAATATAGAACATTATGACAATAATATGAATGTTTTATAAACATCGATATTGAATTATATTTGTAAAAATTTATAATTTTATTCTATTAATTTAATTATTGCATATATTTTTTACTCTTACGGTTAATTTTACGATAAAAATTATATAACAGGAGATTCCGTTATTTGTCGTTATTCTTTATATTTTGATTTTAATTATTAATAGATAAAATACATGTAAACTATTCTAATATTTGAAGCAGCAATCAAAGTTTATTGTATTTCCACCGTAACCATATATGTCTTTATTTTTATGTACATATTGCTTTTAGTTTTGGTTAACTATTTGTTAATGTGTTGTCATAACGTTGTGTAATTCAACATTAGAAAATAGAGTTTTTCATATAGAAAGCGATAGAAAAACACAGATCGTTAATCAATATAATGCTTTATAATCAGTTTCTGAAAATATCGACGTTAATTAGCTTATTATCGTTTTTGAAAGTCTGGTTCGATAATTAAATACTTTTATAACACTAAAACAATCGATTTATTTAAATTATTTATATTTTATCTTTTATGCCACGCTTATATTATAAATGCGTGAGCAAAATTTTTTGCTCACTGTTTCTAGTGAGCAAAAAGAAATCG
>JAUZND010048978.1:8706-19796 GCA_034780555.1 Coelogynopora nodosa | reverse complement strand
TTGCATATTCTAGGGGAATCTATGCCCATTTTTCTATTTATTAAAGAATAATTGCATATTCTAGGGGAATCTATGCCAATTTTTCTATTTATTAAAGAATAATTGCATATTCTAGGTTGAATCTATGCCCTACGGTTAGTACGGTTAGACTTTCCGAAAACGCTCAATGTATATTTAGGTATAAAAATAAACAAACAATCCATATCTATGGTTTAAACAATGAAATGTTTATTAAAATTTATAAATTTCCGCGCGGTAGTATAAGACCGCCCGCCACTATTCGTCAAAGAAATGTACATTTAGAAGAAATGACAAAATGAATGTCTACAGGAACGGACAATAGTAATACAAAATAATAAAAGTTTATACTAATCCAAATCAGTAAACAAATTAAAAAAGATTCAAATGTATAGGCCATAATGGCCTGACCAGAGCGATTAAATATATACATCGATAGAAAAAAGGGAAACACTTTAAAATATTATACCATCACAAAAAAAAGAAATACTATATAAGGAAAAACATGTAATAAACAGACGCAGTTCCAGGATAATCACCGTTCCAAAATTCAGTGAAGGGCACATGTCATGAAATTTGATTATTTTATTCTAAATTTTACCCTAATAAGTGAGTAGAAAAACTCTATAATTATTTAAAATGGCACTTTATTTTTAGGGAAGGAGTTGCGGAACCCCTGGAACCACCCCCCCCCTGAGACCAGGCTCAGACCAATATTAAATAAATTGTTGAAAATTATAATGTCAAACTGAATCAGCCATACGCCCTACACGGTTTAGACTCAATATAAATCGAGATCCCTTCTGTTGTTGAGCAGAACTCAGTTCAGTAGAAGAAATCATCGCGCCAACACTCTATATAATAATATGAGGCTTTATTGGTTTGTTTGTATGCGGTTGTCGCTATTTTCTAATTTGTTGTTATTAATTATGTTTTGAGGCCAATGATTATATAAATAACGCTTTTTAGCATCAATGATGTACTTACGGAGGATGGTCGTTCGAATTCTTCAATTTCAGAACTACAACTACTCACTGTAATAAAAAAGTAAAATGTTATAAATAATAAAATATATAAGATGAAATAAGTACATCTTTATAAATGGTGTATTTGGAGTAAAGTAGAAGAAGAGCGAAAATTATTTAAAAAAAAGTTTAAACAAGCTAAGGTTATAGATATAAAAGTCATGTTTCGGATGATCGTAATTCGTGATTTGAATATATATTTAAAAAAATGTCTGTACGGAGGTAGCCCTCCCGTAGTTATTATTACGATGCTATGTTTACATCTGCTAAAATAAACAAACACGAATACATTATTATTGAAATTGTCGGTTAACTTGAGTTAGACATTATTATATGTTGTGGTATGTAGTGCGCAGAGTTGAATAACAGTAACAACGAACTTTATAATATATAATCGCTAGCGCTATTACCTACAATTTACGGAATATACTGTATATGCTGTATAAGTCATATACTAACTTCGGCATATTTAGGAAAATTACCATAAATACTAATACGCTGTTTACTTTTAATGAGTTGGTGGAGTTCAATTTTTATATTTGAATATTTTATAAACACCATATTTTCTTCTATATAAATACATTTTGAAAATAGGTAAAATATATTCAGACGAAATATAGGCCTACATCATGCAATCTTATATATTGTAATTTGTATGACATAACAAATATATTATTTATATTATTTATAGCACTTAGTGGATCCAACAAGCAAGAATAATTAAAGTAATTATATTTTATATTGCAATTTCAATTAACTAATATTATTTTAGTTCACATAATATTCATAATAAAATAGATTTGCCAGTAATAATATACCTATTATGGTTCTTTTTTGCCATAAAACATGTAACTTATAAAATCTGAATATATCTACAAAACATTAATACCAAGCTAAACTTATTATAATTAAAAAGATTCAATTACTTAACTGTTATTTTAGATTAGTTGTCCTGAAAAATTAAAGAACAGATTAAAAGTATAATAAAAAACTAATTACTATTAAAATAACTTGAAACAGCGTACAAAATATAAAAATTACCTTAAAGTATTTAAGTACAATTAAAGTACTATTTTTTACTGTTATCAAAATTACAAAAAATAATCGCAATATTACACTTAAATAATTGGTTTAGCGATTAAGCTTAATATTTCATTTAACATTTAGGATTAAATATTGAGCAATAACAATGTATAAAGAAGTTCACTGATACTAACTGAAACTAACTACAGACTAATACAACTACTAATATAACGACTAATATATAAATATAATATAAAATATAATATACATAAATAATAAATACTAATATAACTACTAACTACAAACCATCTTTTCTTTTTACAGTAAAATTATATTCTAATTGATAAATACACAACAACAAAAAAAGATTACAGTAACATAATCATATTAGTAATTAAAACTAAACCTTACACTAAGTAAGACAATGTTCACTAAAAATGTAAGTGACAGAAATTTAGAACTTTACAAGTTACAAATTAGTATTATCTCTCACTCCATAGCTTACCTAACAACTGTAGAAACAGAAATATCTGAAATATGAAATATGATGTCTACCTTCTTATATTTACCTGCAACGCCTTGATTACGTTAGATACTATATTTAGATATTCAGGCACTATTCAGGCACTATTCTGCTATGAATGCTCACGTCACAAGTCTCTCTCTTTCCTAGATGTACAATCTAAAATAATCACGTTATATACGCTGGTTGAGCTAACGATGAGTCATTCATTGCTGTGTGAGGCAAGACAAGTTAACCAGCCTTATTGGCAGCCTTATTAACCAACTTTCTATGAACATTTTGAATATGCATTTTGAATAAACATAAGAATAAACAAACAAACAAACAATCCATATCTATGCATGATACGTACATTATACTCTTTCATAACAGTATTGATAAAATCATTATATCAAATATCTACTAATGCAAAGGCCATCCTTATACATTCTCAAATACAATACCATTCAATAGCACAGGCCGTTCATCTAAACTGGCAAAAACCAATCTCAAATCAGGAACATGATTTAAATAAATGCTCGAATCGAGAAAGTATAAATAAAATAAAAAGTTGTATATAATTGTAAAATAAATGTAAAATAGTAATACAAGTTAATGCAGCAACCTCAAGAGTATGAAGCAGACTGAAGTAAACTGGTCTATTTAAAATAAAATAAAATCCGGAGAGAGCGATTGTAAATACGACCGTTCGCGTCAAGAGCAAGAAGCAGAATGAATTTTAACATTGAAGTCGTTTCTATTTATACTTTTCCTGATAAGAAAATGCGGTGGGTAAATGAGTCATGATCTATTTATAGACATGAGTCATACATCTATTTATAAGTGTGGTGGAATCGACCCTTCCTATATTACTATTATAGTATTATAGTATTAATATATATTTCTTACGGAATCAAAGTGTATAATAATTTGATTGAGTACAGAAAGACATTGCAATGTGCCTCGTTTCGTTTTTTGCAGGTTTTTTGCGACTTCTTCATTAAAATTGGACACTGATGCAAATACGATTCCAGCATTCTTGCAGATTTTGTAGTACAATTTCTACAGTATTAATAATAAATAAAATTATTTGCAAATGGAAATATTATTGAAAAAATAGAAGTAAATTTAATATTATTCATGAGCGAGATGTATATTTTATCAAGACGGCGACAACTAGTGCCACATGATGAAAATGAGATTATATATATTTATTCGCCATTTTCTTTTCATGACTTTTTTTCGTCTTAACGATTTTAAACAATATCGATCAAACAACATAATTTTACGATTAATAAACACAGATTGACTTTTCCTTGATGTTGGATTTTACAGGTTTGTGGCATATAGACAAAATATACAAAAAAATATATCAAATGAAAAAGTAATAAAACTGATTTATATATCAAAAAATGCAATTGGCATACTTCCAAATAGTATTTTTATCCGATATTAATACTAAAAATAATCAAATTTCATTTGAATGGAAAAACTTTTATTTACAATAATATTGAACCAAATACTGACACATTTGAAAATAATCAAATTAATATTTTTATTAATGAACCTTACTACACATTTCAAACGTCACCAACTTGCAAAAAACCATTCTAGTTACACATGTTGTGTAGTTGGTTAACGTAACTATAAAAACCTAACAACACACTAGTTAAATTAATCCAAAACAAATCTAAAACATAATAAAATATGTAATCATAAGCTTAGTGAAAAGTGAGTTATATATAAAAAATCCATAAAAATTGCCCAAAAATAACAAATATCTCTATTTCACTTTAAAAACTACAGTGGCTTTTCTCTAAAAGAACTACATACTTGCTATAAAATCCATTGAATGAAATAGTAGTATGGAAAGTGTTTATATAGGCCACTCCTAAACCGAAACCAATTTCCAAATCGTGTTCCTATTGGCCGATTTGAACTAGGTGAAGGACGTTTGCGACTAAATAGGGAGCGGGGATTCCGATTTTGAGGTTCCACAGTCGATTTGGGAATTCCCTGAGGAGTTGGCGTAAACTTATTTTTGTCTTTACGGTAATATTCATTGATTATCGGATCACGTGATCCCATCTCCTCCCCCGCCGGCCTGCTGTAGGCCAATAGGTTATGAGTATTTTCTGCTGGTTTCTGATTGGAAGTTGGCGATATAAAAGACTCTGCACAGAGCTCCTGAGCTAATTCTTCTCTCTTGCACGGTACAATTCAGACCTCTTCTCTCTTAAGAGGTACAAAAGAGCTGAATACCAACAGACCCAGCGGGGGAATTTAACACTTATTACTTTTAAATTACTTACGAATATCTTTATCTACAATGGCATCATCACCAATAGGATATAACATTATCAATCCTATTGTTGGAACCGGAGTACCTGAAGCGAAGATAGGGCCCCATCGTGTCTATAAGTCGGCGGAGAAGACTCTGCACTTCATCGACGTTACAAGCAAATACAACTGAACAAGACTTTTTTTAAATCGCCAGAGTTTACGAGCATCAACGGTCCCATCGGCTCTACCGCGAATCAAATCATTGGCTACCCGCACACCGCTGTTGGAGGTATGGGTTAGGATCCGCTGGAGCAGAAGATTAAAGCATTTGAGTGCGAGGTAGAGAAGAAGATTGTTGATTTTATACGCACAACGGAGACTCCAAATCTCAACTGAACTCTACGCAGCCTATACCTAGACCAGTGCTTCAAACTCCGACCAACTTTAAAGAACTTTACTCCTAACGATGTATATTGGGCCAAGATTGCGGCCAACACCAGAGCCTCAAGCTCGCAACATGCAAAGGGGGTGACTCTCATTTTCCTTATTCCACTCCAAAAGGTTAATGAATATCTCCAGATTGAGGCGCTCGAATTAGGGTATATCACCTGCTGTGATTGGGAAGGTAAGACCGGTGAAGTAAAGTTCATTCTTGCAGGCAGTGTAAGAAGATATAATAGTGTAAAACGGATAACACACGGCCTACATGAAGCAGTTATAATTATACACATTGTTCACATCAACCACTGCTTTATTCGCCTTTAGACGAGGTGGGATCTCAATAAAGCTATGTCCACGCTTATAGGGTACACCGTGATATCGTGTAATACACAGGTCGAACCACTCCACACTTTCAATAACCCAATTAGAGCCATTCTGAATGAATTCTTCAATCAAACAGAGTAATCTGGCGAGAAAGTAATCGAAAAATGTTTCAGAATTAATAACGTCAGCAGATATGGGAAAAAATTGACGTTCAGATCGCACTATATCTGCCGTGTGTGAATCTACTTGGAGTTACTAATTGGAATCCACTAATACTGGCACATACAATAGATGCACATTAAAAGATAAATCAATAATGGAATAGTGGTGAAGAGAAATAACATCTACGGCTGCAATGGAGAACAGTGTTCAGGGTTCTGCACTGACTATTCTTGTTAGGAGAAAGACTCCTTTTAGACACTATTAGAAATAGATTATTAAGAGCTGAATTTGAATTTTATTTGAATTTGCGTTTTACCTCCTGTTTTATTGCTGACTACTCTTTGTCTTGAAATGCTGTCTGGGTACTTATTAAATTATAGTTTTCCAGCTTTGTCGGAGTTTTGGATTACCGTCGCATAACAAAAACTTACTGTTTCGTTACGGTAAGTATTTTTCCATATGACTATCATAAAATTTATTTTAAATATATAAATTACTTTGGAAAGCATTAACTGCCAAAATATTACCGACCTATCGTTGTGAAACACTGAATGAATTAATAATTAAATTGTGAAAACTGATCTCTGATTTACACTTCAATACGGCCACAGGACCAACAAATTGTTTTTGTGACACTTAAAAACAGTTTATAAATAATGTAGACAGATATTAAGCAACTTTACACTCACGTTTTGCTCCTCCGGCTTACAGTTCAAAAAATAGTTGCAAACATCTAGTGGAAGAATATTATCAAGAATCTTTTTGTTATATATACTCGTCAGGTTGGCCGCGTCAATTTCTTTCCTTGCCTGTATTTGTCAAAGTGTCAATATACTTACGATTAACTGTTAAATACATAATAATATTGGGTGATTCCAAAATTAAGGTTAACCTGCTTATCAAAACAACCATAAGTTGCAGAACATATACTTCTAGCATATAAATTCAGTTCATAAGTACAGATTATGAAATACAATTTAATTGATCAATATACAATGTACATACATTAATATGTAAGTGTGGGATATGCTATTATGAATAAATTATTAAATTCTAATATATGAGTAGTTCATAAGTTATGATAAACAACATATAAATTTAACGTATATATCACGTAAATATATATATATATACGTATATTTCACGTATAATTAGTATTTGAAATACGTTACGAATTTAATTGGGCTTTTAGAATTAATTTATTAACATAACCAAACTGTTGTATTTTATTAAATCGAGCAATACATCCAAATAATTGTCATATATTTTTGTTAGAGTAGTATAATTACTGTGTAAAAACAGATTTAACTGAAAAGTTGTAAAAGTTGTCGAAATTGTTGTTTTCAATTTTGTGGCTATATAATAAATTTGTTTGAACAATTATATACAAATCTGATATTTGTATGTATTACATAAAGCAGGTGACTTGTGTCAAATGACTTGTGTCAGATGACTTGTGTCAAATGACTTGTGTCAGATGACTTGTGTCAAATGACTTGTGTCAGATGACTTGTGTCAGATGACTTGTGTCAAATGACTTGTGTCAGATGACTTGTGTCAGATGACTTGTGTCAGATGACTTGTGTCAGAGGACTTGTCAGATGACTTGTGTCAGATGAATTGTGTCAGATGACTTGTGTCAGATGACTTGTGTCAGATGACTTGTGTCAGATGACTTGTGTCAGATGACTTGTGTCAGATGACTTGAAACTCGGAGTTGATTTCATACACAGACCTTATCAATATTTGCAATTCTTGTAGAAGTGTGTATTTCTTTAAAAGATTTTAAATATATTGATATGCATGATATCTGTAAACATATTAAAAATTTTGTTAGTAATCAACAATAATCAATTAAATCAATAAAAAAAAATTATCAAAATTATTATTTTAAAACTAGTTTGAACATTTTCCAATAAATAATATTGTAATATGTTGTAATATATTATAAATTGTAACACAACAATTTTTGTGTTTTTCTTATTATAAACAAATTGGATCCCTAACCAAAGTCTTACCACAAAATGAAATATCTTAATACCAAGTTCTTTGACATTCAAGATATTCGCACGTGACCTTGGTAAGAAATCTAAGTTTCTATACTACTGGTGGTAATAACTTTACCTCGAAGTTCAGCAAAAATTCCAACCTGCGGAGGTGTTCCACCAAACGGATTTCAATACACGAAAAAATGCAGATAACAAGTATGCCCTCAGCATAGTAAATGGCTTGACACACAAGCTTGACTTCATTGATATGCTTTGGATTTTGTTGCTTGTACTTTCTGAAAAATAAATATTGACACAAAGAACACTGCGCGTTTAGAGGAAATAATAAGAGAAACTGGTGAGAAATAATTCACGGTAACATATTTCTACCAATCAGCTTGACTTCAATCAGCCCTCCGTTAAATTGTACCAACCGTCTGTTTAATTTCGACTAAATTCCTTTAAACAAAGGTGAATAGCACAAAACACCTGTGAATTCTAATAATCACTCGTGATTTCAACTATAAATTCATTCTCATTCACATTCTCATTCACATTTCTCATTCACATTCACATTCTCAATCACATATAAATTCATTCTCATTCATTCTCATTCACAACTCATAAATTGTGAATTTTACGAATTACTCGTGAAGTCCACTAATTACTCTTGAATTCCACTATTGATAAGTGAATTCCACAACCTAATTTAAGACTAATAAAAACTAATTTATCAACGTAAATTCAACAAACCACTATTATACCACACAACCCTCCCGTATATTCAACAAACCACTATTTAACCACACAACCCTCCCGTAAATTCAACAAACCACTATTATACCACACAACCCTCCCGTAAATTCAACAAACCACTATTATACCACACAACCCTCCCGTAAATTCAACAAACCACTAGTATATCACACAAACCTCCCTTAAATTCAACAAGCCACTATTATACCACACAACCCTCTCGTCAATTCCAACTGTCATCAAAACTTTCAACAGAGACCCAGGAAAGTATATTGACAAACCGAATGGCTTCCATCATCTACAAACGAATGGTGAATTCTATCAACTACAGTATACTTGTGAATTACTCGAGGGGGTTAGTTCAACCGGGCCTCTAAACTTCATAACAAATTATTAGTAATACGAGATATGAAATATATGAGATATATTACAATGTTTAAATACATCAATTTATTTTTAGGAAGATTTTTCCTTTTATTCTATTGAAATTGAATGTTTTGTTACATATTTATTGAAATATGTTAACAATTTAATTCCCCAAATATTGTGTATTTTTTCTTTAAATATTCATATTCATTTTCACATTCTGATGTGTATACTAAGACTACTAATATTTATTTTTCTTTGTTAAATTTCTCTTACTAATGCAATAATAAATATGATACTTTTAATTTTCCTATCTCTTTGTTTTACATCTCCAATAGAACAATAATGAGAGACAGCTTATTTCAGATAAAAACTTTAAAAAGTTATACTTTTTAAAATAGGTTTACTAACTATTTTAAACATTTGGTAAAATATAAATTTGACGTTATGACTATTTGTTTATAAGTTGTATTCATATATGCATAAGCTTACCCGCATGTAGCCAGATATAAGCAGTTTATATCCACCATGTTTCTGCCGAAAAAGAATTCCATAGTACAAAAACTTACGGTTATCAATAGTACTAGCATGTATTTGATTACGTAGCTCTGATGAATATAGATGTTTACATTGAATACAACTAGTATGAACAGACAATACTGTATCTAAAATGCACGGAAGGGAGAGATTAGTTAGAAGAGACATTGAAAGTAGAACTTATTTAGCAAATTAAATAGATAGGCTATATCCATTTCTAATCTGTATAATTAATTATTAACATCTTAACAACGTACGGCAATATTAGAAACTTTAGAAACTTAGAAACTTGCACTCATTAAACGAATCAGACCATTCACCTTTATATGGTATTTTACACAACTTTAAACCAAACAATGAATGCTAAAAATGAAATAAATAACATTACAAATAAAATTTATTGTATATATATATATTAATAAAATATGTCTGGGTTGCCGAATTTCCTATATCTAATGTCTTTTACGAATCTTTTCTTTTTTTATTTCAATACTGTTCAATGAAACTAACTCAGATTATGTTATACTAATCTACATTTTAAATATACACCATGCCACCTATAATGAAAATTATTTGACTAAGAAAGTATTACTAAAATAATAGTGAAATGCTTATTTATCTATTTTGATGATATAGAAATATTTAATCTGAGTGATAAATGTTCGGTAACAGTAAGTAGTTATACCCTTCCTGTATGTATACTTTATCTAAAAATGTCTACCTGTTCTCAACGTGAATGACTTATTCCATCACCATTGAGCATCCCGTAAATCATTGAAGTTGATCGTAAACCTTACTCTTCACGCTCTTAATAGTGAATTGTATATCACAATGCAATGTCATGTCGTCTTCTTCTTACGCGTCGGAGATAGCCACCAGAACAACAATGTTATTTTTTCGTATTTTCAATGGGCGCATTGAATCTTATACAATATATTGTACATGTCTGAACATCAAAAAGCGCATTTCGTCAGTACAGTATTTGTATATAGAGGACCGAAGAAATTAGTAGCTGCTCCGTTGATAATTCCCTGAACTTAGTTTGATATGCCAAGCACAAGTTGGCAGTAGATGGCTGGAATTCTTTTCCTGGTATACTTTGTCAATAAAAACAACAAAGTCTGACAGGTGACCCCCGTTTTTTCTATTCTATGAACACCATAAAATACGAATTATTCCTTATTTTTATTATCATTGGTGTGGTCATTTGGCTACATATATTTTGCATTTCCATTGCGATAAAAAATATTATAATCATTTATAAACTTACTTCTGATAAGCCAGAATAGATTTTTTGTTTTGTGCATACTCCAAAACTGCATTTATTTTGCTGTTGACGAGATTGGCACATGAGTGAATCTAGATCAGTAATGTTCATTATGCAACCGTCATGCAAAGCTTTACTTTGACTGAAAAGAAACTGAGAGAATTTTGAAACACATTAATAAATAAACTGTCCATTGATTTTGCGTAAATATATCAAACGGTATTTTATTTTAATATTACCAATTCACAGTCTATATACAGTTATTCAGAATATTAACTGTATGTGCACGATATTTGTGCATATATAATATAATGTGCACATTTATATATTTTTTTTCCACATTATACTGTGTATTCATCGTGTATTCATCGTGTATTCATCGTGTATTCATCATGTAT
>JAUZND010048967.1:0-19801 GCA_034780555.1 Coelogynopora nodosa | reverse complement strand
ACAAACTGCATCATCCCAGACCATGCTGGCCTTGGTGACGCAAACAGGATGGCTGTCTTCCATATGAGGTCTAGGTCCGCTGTTGGGTCTTGTGTCTCTATGGTGACAAGCTTCTGGTACATCAATGTGTTTGTTCCACGACCTTCTTCTCTGTGGAACAAAATTGGAACTCTACCTACCATGGATATTTCAGGAGAGATGACGACGATGAAGATCATGAAAACAGTGAATAAACAGACAAAAAAAATTAATCTGACATCTTAATAATTTATGTTGTCTTTATGTTACTATTGAATAATATACTTATTTTTATTATAATTTTAAAAAATTCTAAATATAAATTTTGTTTTTTGGCTCAGTTTTTTATTTTTGAAGATTTTTGCGTCAAATTTTTTTTGGGTACTCTCTAACATGTGTTTCAATACATATCTTTCGGTATTTGTAGCACTTACTGAATTTAAAAAAAAAACAATTTAGTCCAAATTTTGATTTTTTAGTGATTTTTTAAATAAAAGATACATTTTTTGAACGGCTACTGTGCAGCTCACCGAGTGCCGAAAAATTCAAAATTGGTCTCAAAAGATCCACAATATATTTATTTGCTCAGCAAAAAAATCATTGCAAACCGAGCTGTAGTTTGGTAATAATTTTCATTGCTGTCTTGAACGAGAACCCCTTCAGCCTCCCTAGCATGGGCTAAATAGGTGCAGCTACAGGGGTTTACAATTAAAAAAAAAAAGTACTTTGCACCACTCCGATTCCTTAGGATTTTTTTTCTGTAATTAAGGTTATATCAATGAGAATAAGATAGTTGAAATAAATTATGTTGCAATTTTTTCAAGGTCATGTTATATAATGCATGTACTATAATATATATATAATTAAATGTAATAATACATTTATAAATACATATTTTAAATATTGATGTAAAAAATATTGTGTATATTATTTATGATGATAAACTATTGTTATGTGCCTATAATATATTAACAACATAATAGTAATATTAGATAAGTAAATATATATAATTACATACATATTTATGGTTCAAAAACTTATATATTTTATTAGTTTTCACTAAATTGTTGGTCTTTATATAATAAATTATTCCATAATATTGCAAAATATATTTTTTGAAATATTAATACTAGTTAATCACATTAAATAAAACCCACAAAAATATACACTTGTGTAATTACATTTTAAATATCAATTCTGTTAAATTATACTAATTAACTCCTAATAATAGCTATATACAAAATAAAAAGCACATTTATCACAAGTAATAAATAAAGCATATTTATTTTAATGCATATAAATGTATTAATAAAAAAAAATATATGCACATCAACATAAGTATCATATTTCTAATGTAAAACCACATATAAAGGATAAAATATAAAGATAACATTTATGTTTAATGAATTCTAACTATCAGTCCATTAATAGATGATATTACATATCAAGCAAATATTTTACTGCATTGGAGGATAATATAATGGGTACTAGAAGTATAAAAAAGAAGAAACTGCCCCTGACAGTATTGTGGTTTTATTGATTTATTTGTTGGTTATTAAATAATTAAAGAGCAGTACTAATGTTTAAAAGTGAAAGTTAAAATAAAAATATTGTAAGCAGATAAAGATGACAAATATTTTTAAAATAGGTTGTTAAAATACACTAAATTATTAAACATTATCTAAATTATGTTTTCAGTTAATAGAATCTACCATTGTCAGCCACTAAATATAACACTACACGTAAAGTGAATAATTTAATAATTGCCTAAAAGTTCATTTGGTAATTAACACAAAACTAATTGACTATAGTAATGAGTCATACATCATGTGGTTGACCTACACAACAATATTAAATTAGAGTTGCTTTGATGTTTCTGGCATAATTAATTTTGGGACTCTGGTTATGAATGATTTTTTGCACCCATCTACTGTTTGTCCAGCATATATATGCATATACTGATATAATTATGTATACTGCATAGAGATTACTTCAAGGTGGCCAGGGGTATGTGGAAATCACGCATATACATGAATATACACGAATTTGTCTTTATATACGTGAATAAACGTGAATTTCTCTTTATATATGTGAATTTTTAACATAAATGAACATGTATTGAAAATGGTGACTTTTAACTAACACGATCATGACATTTATTAATGATATACCCCCATGCCAAGTTTCGCGATACTTAATATTACACTTTTACCTTACATCTACCCTATGATACATGTACCTTTTTGTAAATATTGCCAATGAACAATAATAGGGTACAATTTACTATATAACTACTGTCTTTAACTGTCTTTTTTATTTCTATTAATGGACTATATATATACGTGAATTTCAAATGATATACGTGATTTTTTTGAGTACCAAACGCGGCCACCCTGTTACTTTGTATTAAATTTATTAAATGCATATTTCTTTGTAATAATTCGAAATATATGTATATGGTTTTTCCAAATGCACGGTATTCATTAAAAAAAAATCTATTTATTATGGCTACATCAACAAGAAAGTGTTCTCTTTAAAGTGATTCGTTTTGCTATGTATGTGGATTCTATATCGCACTAAAACAAATTAAACACAATTATACATGGTTCCAAATTTTGTTCATCATACAATTCATATTTTGAAATACCTAAAGGTGATCAGGACAAATCATGGGCACTGAATTTTTCTTGTGGAAGTTGTCATTCGACATTATAATTATTACATGATTACATGAAAGTCAAAAATGTATTATGCCATTTGCATTATCCTAGAATTAGGAGAAAACCTAAAAATCACTATGATGATTGTTACTTCTGTATGGTTAAAATTTGGAAATATAAAAGCATAACAAATCATAGAACTTCAAACACTACCATTATTAAAAATAAAGTAAAATTATATTATAATTAATTTAAATGAAATATAATTAGGAGTTTTACATCATTTTTCATTCTTATTTTACTTATATATAATGAAACTCCAACAAGCCCACATTCATAATAAATCTTATGTACTACCATTATTAATATTAGAACATGTAAACAATTTAATATCAGGTTCATAATTACATTTTAAGGAGCTATCACTACATATGATTTTTCTATTGACATATTTTTAATTATATTTCAATTTTTTATTGTGCAATTTCTGTATTATTTAATGTGTAATATATAGTTGTTATGGTAATATGTGTGAAGTAAAAAAATATTATTTTGTTAATTTTGAAATATTCAATGTGAATAACATGTAGTTGTAATACATTATCACAGTAAGCAATTAAAAAGAGTATTGTGTTAAATATTCAAGAAATAATGTACATAGACTAATTTGAATCTTGAAATTACATGTATGAGTTTTCCCTAAAATTTATTGAAATATTCCGAGATGTATAGTTTATAAAAATATGATTTTTTAATAACTCAATTACATGTACTTCATATATTTTATAGTATAATATATACACATTGGTTAGATAAGTTTTTCTAATTCATGAAAACTCAAAATGGCATATCACCCACTAGTAGATCTAGAAAACATGCATGTTTAATGCACCACATTGCTGATGGACTTTCTGTTCTTATATTACTGTTTTTATTACTATTAGTTATAGTTTCAGTTTTGTTATCATAGATGGTAGACCATGATTCATTCTTCATTATGTATTATTTTGTTAACGTTTTCTCAACATTAAAACCATAGAGTAAAGAAAGGGATTATGATTAAAACTATGTTATATTCACTGACTTATATTAGATTCTGAAATGACATCACATTTCCTAGCATTCCATTGACATATGCATGATTACGCATTATATAATTTAATAATAATAAAAATATTTATAATTTTGAAACTGTCCCAAATTCGTCTTTATTGTATACTTATTGGAATGCCACCATACTATTTTGTATACTTTAATTAAAATATACTAACTTATAGTGATGTATTAATTAAATAATAATGAAAAGACAGGTTATAATTAGGAATTGTGTTTAATTTTTTTGTCATGGTTTGCAACAAAGTTTTCAAAATGAGTGGCATAAAATTGTTTATGGATTTTCTATTGAAACCTTTCACACATTTTTTTACAGTATTGATTTAATTTGTTGTAATTCTTAACAATCTCTGAAGTTCATTTAGTTGCCTTGCCTAGTTTAAAACATACTGTGTGATATGTTAATTTTTTTTCATTATTATGCTAATAAAAATTGTTTCTTGTATTTTATATTCATAAAATGTTAGAAGTATAATGAAAACGCACATATATGTAAATATTTTTCATTGTCAAAAAACTCCTAAAATTTAGGGTTTGTCAATGCGTATTCAATTGTTTTTTTTGTTTTACAAATGCTTTGAATACTAAGCAATCCAATATTTGAATAAATGTATATTATCGTCTGTTATTTTGTTAATAATATTATTTATTACTAAAGTGCATTTATTTTCAGATTAAAATACAACTGGTCTTGTCGTGTTTTTTCCAACCAGTCCAGCACAATGAATAATGTTCATTATACCATTTCGGCCTGTATACTCATTTTCTTCGTTTGTTGGCAACAGACATTAGCACAAGAGGCCGATGTAACATCTAAGAAGCTGATCGATGTTCCCGTGTATAACTTTACAATAATGAAGTTTTCAGAAAAAAGCAGCAAATTAGAAGAAACCAAGTTTGTTTTTGATGGCAAACCAGATACTCGGATGACATTGTACACTGACAATCTCGATATTCTCATAGATTTACAACAAGAGTTTGAAATTTACGAGATCACTATTTTAGGCAAGTATTGAATACTATTATATAATTGA
This sequence comes from Coelogynopora nodosa, assembly GCA_034780555.1. NCBI lineage: Eukaryota > Metazoa > Platyhelminthes > Proseriata > Coelogynoporidae > Coelogynopora > Coelogynopora nodosa. The sequence goes on along the minus strand of JAUZND010048967.1, from coordinate 14,976 downwards.
ATTGTTTTTAATACTTTTATATCTTATTTTGTTTACTTTATATTTTTATATCGACATTGTCTAGCATCTTGCAGCCATATACTGTTTGATATTTTACTCATGCTTGAAATGTAATTTAATCAAAATACATAATGTATTTCTTGCTCTAATATTCTAAGTCGTATGTATTTTCAGCGGACACTCGTAATGCGAACTTAACCGTTGGTGTTGGTTTTCGAACATATGACTCCGAAGTTTTCTACCCGTGCGTTTATACGAATGCTTATACATGCCGACCACAATGTAATCACACCATCTTTGCCCGCTTCATCTATTGGTCAATTAAACAAGATATTAATTGGTTTTCTGCCTACGAATTTATGGTCAAAGGCTACAAAGTAGTTCGAGACAGTAAGCTACGTTTTGCTTAAATGTATTTTTCAATATGGAGACCATAAATAGCGCTCATTTAAATTTGTAATCGTATTGTTTTTTAGTATATATTATATAAAAAAACATTGTTTTCAATGTTATAGTTCATAAATTTTTATTTGTTGTATTTTATATTGTTATATTAACGATCATAATATGTTTTTCCAGTTTCAAAGAGTAGAATTTAAGAAATATGTTTGTGTATATTAGTTACTTTTGATAACATTATAAGTTAAATGTTTATATACATCCATCCGAAATATTTCACTGTTTAATATAATGTTGGTTACTAATTATTATAATTAATGTTTTTTGCTGTACTCAAACTTGATGTATTTTGTAGACCCAAAAACATGTGAGGAGACTATAATATTTTGTTTTTTGTAATTTATTAATTTTGCATTCGAAATTCATTTTTAAATATATTCATAATATTATTATGTGAAGAATCTAAATAAAATTATAGATGGCTGTTCATTGTTATTTTGTCTTTATAATTCCTTATTCTGATGAATGTGAACACATCTTAAACTATCCAACAAATTAAATATGCTTTCCATCACTATTATTCTAACAAGTAATTATTTGGTTATTATAAAAAAAACATGTGTGAACAATGTTTCTACAATTAAAAAAGTATGTTTTTAAAAATTGTTGTTGGCCCTTGAGGAGAGATGGAGGCTATTATTATACAAAAATCTTATTCTGTATTTGCATGCTTGTTGTGGTCTTTAAATTTTTTCTGCAGTCTGGAATTTTAGCATTTAGGTTTCCGCGGGCACCATGGTTAACCAATCAGTCAAAATAAAAACATTTCTACTTTGTAACATTATAAAATCTTTGATAAGTAAAAATTCTTAATTATTAAATTGGTTATGGCCGACTTGTCTTCCGTCCCATCTCTATGCAGCGCACATGGAAGATCTAGCCTACCGACGTCCCGTGTTGCCAGTGGACTGCCAGTACCATGCGGGCTCTGTCGTTGGGGGGGCGGGAGGCGGAAAACCCAGTCTAGACGATAAACCTTTTCAAGTTGCACTCAACGGCGAGTACAGTATACTGCGGGTCGCTCTTGTCGCCGACAAGGGTGCTACCATCAGTAAGCGAAAATAGGCGTCATTCTGGTTTTAATCCATTTATGTTGTAATCGTGAGCGTCACACATTTTTTAGTTTTTATTGAATAATGTCGGAAACTTATATGCAATATAAAGATCTTTCTATAGTCAACATTTAAATTCCAAATTGACTCCACTAATTTGTTCTCTCCTAGATTACTTTATTTAAAAATGATAAATGAATCGTTTGTGGGACTTATTTTAATCATTTATTAATTTTAAAAAATTCTAAACTGTTCCCTGAACCATTTTTTAGCCAAATATTTATTTTATAAAAACATTTTATAATAATATCAAGATTACTTAAGGAAACATTACAAATAGGAACGAACTTCAAAATAGTCAAGCAAAATTTTTTCTACTATCAAACCACAAAATATATAGTTTGAACAAAATTTTAAATCTAAATTATATATGGTATGTACTCAGGTCTGAAGTGATTAGATGCAAAATCAACCCCTTGGATCCCAATAGACAAAAATAAAACTATAGGTATTGATAGATTCACAAAATCATAACACGTTTAATAATTGAAATTTATAATAGAAATTGATTAATGGCGCAAGACGTTGGATCATAAGCGGCAGTTTAGTATTTTGTATGCGCATTCCCTCACTATTCCCATAGTTATAGCATTTATTAACATAATTTGTCTCTATTTAATTAAGTTGAAAAAAATACCATGTTAACTTTTTTGGAATTAAAGAAGTGTGAATTGGGTTTGCATTTGAAAGTTATATTGTCATAATATTGAAACCAGTTGTCACTAGATTTTATTTTAATTTATATAGACAAATGGTGTTCATTATTGTTAGATGTCCCTACGTGACAAAGTATAGCAAGAATGTAATAAATACAATAATTTAATTGAAGTTAAAGGGAACAACATGCTCACAACATAATATATGCCTAATAATATAACCGTATACACTTTCGACTTCTTAATATTTTCTTTGTACCTGATAACATGAAAACGTAATATATGACACAAAATGATTTAAAATTTACCTTTTTTAGACACCATTTCAAAAAAATTGTTGTGTTGTTATGTAGGACTCCGCCAAAGTTTGGTGGGTCAATGTAATCTACCCTCCGGTTGAACATGCTTCCATAAGCGCCTGATGCGGCTGTTGTTTAAGATGTTATTATCATCAATTAAATTGCAGTTATTGAATTAGTGACTTAAAATTAAATAACTGTAATATTTATGTCATGTGATATGCTAATTTTCTATGCGAATTTGACCAAAATTATTGTTGTCACCGTCGGATTTCTGTTTTTTCTGAACACCACCAAACCTTTCCCCTCCACGTCAGAAATGATGTTAACCAGTAATCGTGATGGCGAGCACAGGAACGTCTCCTTGTCCATATCAAAGTGCAACTACCTGGACGAGGAGAAGGTTTACAGTTGCTCCATGCCCGACGCAGTCGTCTCTTTCTCCTCCGTTCGTCTGACCCTGGCGGCCCCCGGCCTCTCCCTGCTCAGAGTTTATGGCGAGCCGAGTAAGTCGTCTGCAGACTCACTTAATATGTGTTAGCCTTTGTGAAAGTGCCTCTTGATAGGGATAAACAAAAATTTGATTTAAAAGTATGATTTACCAGGGTGTCCTTGAAAAAAGTCTCTTGAAATCCTGGAATTTCATGAATTTTTTCATTTTGAAATATTTGTTTACAATCTATCTTATTTACTGAACAAAATTGAAGACTCCATTTACAAAATAAGTTAACGCATTACGGAAGGGGTTTACAGTAATTAACTATTAGAGCATTAACAAAATTAAAATATCCAAAAAACAAGTTTATAAAAACAGCTGTCAAACAAAATATTTTACATTTAAAATGAAAGCTTCATAATGCATACCGGTAATAATCGTATACGGTTATCTAATTGGAGATAGATATGTTTAAACAATGAATGGTTTTGGTCACGAGTCACGTAACAACCTCATCTCTAGCGGTTCCTTCCTACCCTAGTCTACTACCCCTGGTTAATGTCCGGGAAGCACACAACTACCGACCGGATTGAATTGACCTTTGGCGAGGAGCTCTGTGACACCCAACTCCACTCCAACTGCAACAGGACCGGGGTTAACTACAGGTGCGCCGACTTACGCCTCTATCGAGTAGTCAATGGGATACGGACCCAACTCATCGTCAAAGACAATAAGCTGATTGAGCATTGGAGGACTGGTGCGGTGGACTTCCGCCTAGTGACGACCACCAAGAGTGGCATTGTTATCAGCATACCGAGAAGTGAGCTGCGCCTGCACTAATTACTGTATGCAACTGGTGAAACTTTCTATTTAGTGTCAATTGACTAACTTATAAGGTTCATCATTTGAAACGGATAGTACCAATTAATTGAATACTGTTTGTAAACGCAACAGTAACGAATTTATAAATATTCAGTTCTGCCTATTTTTTCATGAAATTAATCGGTGTCTATTAATTACACTGATAATCAAGGCTTTGTTCTACCCTACAATGTAGGAAATGATTTTAAAAAAATTAAATATTTAATTAAAATTCTTATTATTATTTCTAAGACACAACGATTTTCAGGCGAAAGTGTCTGTCTTCTAATGGTTAGTGAATTCTCTTACTGATCTGCAGGTCTCAGGTTCGTATCATGCTCAGTTCTAATGACGTGAAAACCCTAAAACCGGTCCACAGAAGAATTAATCTGTTGATTGCTGTACTCAAAATGTTTACACTATCTACAATTTTTACAATTATTAATAACAATAGAATTTGACAATCAGATTGTAATAATATAGATTATAAAATATATCTAAATGCACATTAATCGTGGTATTATATTGCTAATTTTGTTGTTTATGGCTAAAATTGAAATTTAATTAATAGAATAGAGATTAACAAAAACGGCCCTATATTTTGTAATGTATTTTGAAATGACTATCAAAAAATCTTTAAGAATATGTATTAAATTCATTGAAAAATATACAACACAAAAAAACATTATATTATAATTAGTTGTGTTTTCGTTGTCTCCTTTATTGCTTGTTTTTTTTTTGTGCAATTAATGTTTCGAATATATAATTTTTACTATTTATTTTCAAAATGTTGTATTTCTATTTACGTTCTATAAGCAGATTATATGGTTCTTATAAACAGTTTTTCCTATGGGTATTTTATTCATATTAATAACAGACTTGTGTCAATTTATAAGCGTTGTAAAGTTAGCGTAGTAGTTGCCATATTATAATACATAGGAATATACACAGGAGGGATTACTTAAAATTCGTGTTAAGTTTCATACTTTTATACTTCAGGTACCATTAATATAGTTTATAAATATGTATGTACACACCGCACAGTTATCTTTAATGGTAATATTAAGAGTATTCCGATGTAAATAGTAATCATATTTATGTTCTTTTGCACATAATATAATTTTCATATAATTATTTCTAGCAATGAAGTAATTTCAGACTTATATATGTTTATGACATTTTATACTTTATCTTCACACTTTGTTACAATCAACGTTGTATCATCCCTTAGGCTACCTATATCTGGGATCTTATCAGTGTGACTGTCATGTTAATGATCCAACCAAACGAATTGTGTCCTCTGAAGCTGTCCCACTTTCGCATGCTGATATTCATGATGGTGAGATTACTTTTACTTTCTCTATTATAATTGTAATATTATTGTCTTAAATGTAAAATTTTAGGTTTATTATTATTGACGTATATCTGCCAATTGTTACAGCCTTATTGATTAACTAATTTACATTAGATATTAAATATCTTACACATTTTATCTTATCTCACAAATTTTACACATTATATTTTATTTTTATTAAAAATTTGATGAACATTTATTTGATTAGACTGTTCTAAACACAGCTGTCGCTAATATGTTACTGCTTTACTTTAATACATCAAACCCATTTTTTATATCCTTATTTATTCCCTTCAACTTATGAGGAACAATTTCTTATTTTTAATACAAATTATTTGTCATATCCATATGAGAATAAATTAATAATATTATGCTCATGCATATTCCATGCAGGGCATATAGAAGTGTCCACTTCTAAGTAAAATTCACATATTTACATATCATAATCAATCATGGAATGTGAATTTTAACTTAAGTACGTACATTTTTAATGATATACGTTAATTTTCAAATTAAACAATTTGTTTAACCTTTTTGACACTTTGTTTTTTGTTGATAATTATATTTAACCAGTTAAAAAGTGTTATTTTCCTAACTACTTTGTTATAATATGCCACTGTATGTACAATAATTGTATAGCTGTATATTTTACTAAGAGTGACATATTATATTGGATACACCTGTTTTTTTGTTGTTGAAAGTACATGAATGTATATTAATCATATGCGAATTTGGTTAATTTAATAACATGGTTACACAAATATTAGTATTGTTTAAACGTTATATCTATGATAATATAATGTTATGAGCCAAGATATTTCTTCCTATAATCTGTGTTCAGGTCTTGCGGAACGAGTGGAATACACCTTCAAGCCCGGAATGAAAGGCTCAGTTAGTAGCAATGTGGAAAACAATTTGATCATTCTACCTGACGGGTCGGTCGCCTATTACTCGCTTGGCATGACTTACTTCTCAATTCGCAAGAGTGTTAGAGGCATTATGTTCTACAATACTACTACTGAAGATGTTACAATTCGTGAGAACAGCACGCAAAAAGTGGGTGCTGCTGTACAGTTGCTTTTTGCACTCATGGAGATCAAATAATTAATAAAGAAAATGTTACTTAAAATAGATGTATCCTCGTCGTTGTTTTACTTTTTATTTATAAATATATCATTTTACTACATTTTGTTTTATAGAATTAAACAAACTGCGTTAGAAAAGTATATAACAAAATATAATTTATATGATTTTAATTATTTATTTCCGAATGGTAATAGAATTGAGGAGCATTAAACATAACTGATAAATGTATTAAATAAAGTAACGTAGTACTTTATTTAATATCATCTATCCGAAAATACTTTATCGTTACAAAAACATACTCTGTTTTTTTTAATTAAACCATAACTTACACTCGATCGTACCAAGAAAACCTGATTATACTTAAGCGGGTCAGTGGGTTTAAATTTTGGTTTTTAAAAAACACTCGTTCGATACAAAAAAGTTTAAAAAACAATAACTGATTTTACTGTTACAATTCACATGATATGTCATATATTGCCGCTGTGATCGTGAACTATTGGAAGCCGTTTATAATGCTTATATATCTATCGATAATGAAAAACTACGACTAAGTATTTGTATTATTTATTAAAATAAATTAATCAAGCTGTAAGGTGTATCTTGTCTCTTTCCCTCTATATTGACCGTATAATGTCAAAATGTCTATATCATTTGTTAAAATGTCATTAGACTGTATTACAATTGTAGTAACAGAATCAAATTGACTAGGGAATAAATATTAATGCAACCAATGGTTTACATTATTGGGAAATTGAAAATATTGGATTATTTAATAATTTCACTAATCCCATCTTCTTTGACTTCTTATTTCCAGTTACTTGAATTGCCAGTTGAAGTGAAGGCATTCCCACTGATTGAACAGTCCTGGACTATCCCTATGTTCAAGTGTTCCATGCAGGTGCACCCTGACGCTTCAGACAGTAATGTGACCATTGTGTGGGAGGAGGTGACTCTTGGTCGAACCAGTACGGATGTGATACATTCTCTAAGTGAGTTATGTGTTGTCGACCTATTCTCACTGATATGATAGACGCAGTTCTTGCAGTTGACTGTTATTAAAAAGTGTGCTTTCATTTTTTAAATGTTTATTTTCCGTATAAGTTTTGTCAAATAGTACAATTTATTTTTTGCGTATTATTATTAAATTTATATATTTTTAGGTAGAATATATCGTCATTAACCTTATTATTATCACTATGCTATATGAGTTTTATGATTTTAGATTATATTTTTTAAATTTTAGAATTATTTCAATATAATCATTAATTCTGTAAATAACCGTGATTCCGCAACGGTAGTGTCGTGCACACCCTGCACATTCTCTGTTCCCTGTATTACCTTTGGATAGAACTAACAAATAAGAAGAAGTCGACAGTGGTGGGTTGGCTGTGGCAGCGTACTAGCCAGGACATCGAGTTCCGTTTGTTCTCGAGTGCCAGCTATGATGCCGTCATCAATGTGGCCATTAAAGGCTGTATCACTGACAAGGTCGTCTCCCAGATCACCATTTCCGGTTAGTTGCAGTCTCAATGCCTGTATTATATTTTAATGTTTTCTCCTAATCATGCGATTTTTTTCAATTTGTATAAATTAAATTTTTTATTTGGATTAAAATCAATGTGGGTCATTTTATCGAAAACATATGATTTAGTGTGCAAATATTCCTTATATTTTAGTTCAAACAATGTTTCGGAACCTGGTGTTTTTTTATACATGATAAGTCATTAAGTAGCTCTGAAATTGTATTCTGGCAAAAAAAGTCAATAACCTTAATATATTGACAGTATGTGGCATAAATATTCATTTCATTATAATTATTCGTTATTCTTAAAGTTCACAACTTTTCCTTTATAATCCAAAATGGCCATCTAATGAAATATGTAATAAAATAGAATGATAAATACTCGAAGAAGAAAGTTATAATATGTCTTTGGCTTTCTTTTTAAATTTATTGATAATCATGGTAAGTTTCATGGTAAGTTAATAGTGTAATCATAAAACAAGTTTTGTCATATTACGTTATCTATATAAAAGAAGTTAAAAATTCGGATGTGACATTTTACAGAATTTCACAATGCTGAAATTTTATCAAGTTTTATACTGATTTACAATAACATATGAAATGAAACATTTACATATAATCTAAAACTTCAGTTTGTTGGTTAATTAGCACGAATTATTAACGGAAGTGTCAATATGGTGCTCTAGTTTTGAGCCATATAATCCCGGAATACCTTACTTGGATCCTTTTTTATTGACTATATGTTTATTAAAAAACAGCTTTAGTTTTAGTAATTTAACAATGTTGCTCATATATTTTATTAAATCATTATTCTCTTCACATACAATGACTAACGACTTGTTGGCATGCATGCTTCCGCTTGTCAAGGATCCAAGTGTATCCCCGGCATCAACACGACGTGTATTGCGCTGAAGAAGCCCGTCGCCCAATTGGCCATAATTCGACTGCCCTCGCGCTTCAACGACAAGTACACTCTAAATTTGTTCAAGCCATACGAGTACAGAAATGAGCTGGCCGTGGCGGAGAAGTTGGAGACCAACAAACTGGGAGAGGTGCTCAGAGGTGGGTGCGAGCAAATAAACTATAGAATGAAAGGGTTACCCGACATCCGTAATTCGTGAATTTTAGATGAGAATTTTGTAAAATGCTAAAAAATCCGATTAAATATTTATGTGATACTACCCTCTGACCTTCATAAAAGATATTCAAAAGTAACAAATGATTTTTTTCAATTGATAAATACTAGACTTTTAAAACGATTATAATAACCTTCTTAACTTTAAAATAACGTATAGCCATAGATACTCATTGATATTGGACCCCGTCCGGATTTGAAATATTAGGGTTCTGGCAACCCTGGAATGATAGACATGAAGAGCCATTATATTATGTCACTACGATGTTTTGACACAGCGACAGTGTTTGTTGCTCCATCTCGTCAAGTATTAAATATCTAAATGTATAATATCAAAAACTTTGTTTATTTAAATAATTCTAAAATTATTAATTTGAATCTTATGACTTACATGAATATATAAATAAGATTTACAGAGTACAGTAACGATATAATTGTTAAATGTAAAAGCCGCAGATAATAGGAATAACCACAGCTATTATACATTTTATTTTAAATTTTCTTAATATTTACGACTGGGGTTATGGACTTTGGCCACCCTGTATTTATAACATCTAAATATACGTGTTCATTTTATAATAAATCCTGCATTAATTTGATCAAAATATCCTATTTTGTGAATTTTATATCATCATAAATTATGCTAGCATATATAGGGAAATTACATTCATTATTGTTCGTATACATATTATATCTGAAATATACTAATTCCACTAATCAGCATAATTCATCAGCAAATTTCGTATCGGAATAAATTAGTGCACTAGTTTCTGTACCTTTTTTTACAGAATTCACTATATGAGTAGGATAACCTTAAAATATTGTTGGCTTAATGTTTAATCTTTTTTAAGAATTCTTCTGCGTCGAGGTTTCGTAAAGTAATAGGCTCCTTTAATTTATAAGCGAACTTCGGTATCTTCAAAGCATTCTGGAGCGAAAATATGTCGACTACATAATATTACAGAAATGCCTTTTAGGAGAAAAATACGATCGTTTTATCGCAGAAATCCAAATTTGTAATTCTGACGCACGATTAACTTATAGGAGAATTCATGGAATTATTTTCCAAAATTCTTTAGTTCGGAACTAAACGAAACACTGTGACTTTGGCATGATTTAAATCGAATAATATTCTAACTTCTTATAATATAAAACATAATACAATGCCTAACATCTCTTGCGCCAACTTTTTAAACACATACTCCATCTCTGACAAGTTGAACAAACGTTTTAAAGACACCCCTACTTGGCTCACTGGCTTTTGCGTCAATTGTGTGCATTGTTTTGGTAATTCTCGATAATAAACACGTCTCACTTTTTTCAGTCGCGTAAGTTCATTGTCACCCTTCTCCCCCTTCTAGTTCTATGCCCCACATCGACAAGATAATCTTTTATTCGTTGCTTTTATATGCTGGTTTCTCCTCATATTTAAGCTGTTGACTAAATGTAGTTTTTACAATGGTTAAATTAACAAGTAAGGATTTCATCATCCTGTGTAAATAAAAATACTCGCATACGAACTATTTTTCTGCCTTATCTATAGCCACGAATACCATTCCGAAATACAGTTGAATAGTTTATATCATAAATAATATTTATTATTGTTTATTTACAATCTCACATCTATTTGTCTCCTTTTTGTCCTGCAGTGGTGACGTTATTACCTCTTGTCTGGAAGTTGGAACCCGATAATACGGTCATTGTGAGAGTAGAAGTTAAAACAAAGGTGTGTATTTGTCCTATCCGTCCCAATTGATTAGGCAACTGCCGTTTTAAATTTAAATAGCTTTATTATTGCTATCTGATCTAATTTATTTTATAATAATTCATTGTCATGACTTGTTCCTGTTACCAGAATATGTCTACTGTTTGATTTATTTTGTAAAGGGCTGCTACTTTAGACTGGTTAAACTTTCGACCTCTACTTATCTGTCACATTATATAATACTAAAGTAATATTCGGTTAAAACCCTTCCGCATATTATTACTATCCAGAAAATTTTGAAAAATATGTTATAATTATTCATTTACAAAAATAATACTTAATTATGATTATAATATAATTTTTTTCTAAAAAATAAAATTTAATTTCTGAAATCAAAACTATGAAGTTATTGATAATAATTAATAATTATCTTTTTATATGCAATATTTATTTATATATTTTTTTATATTATTCAACTATAAAAGTATCAGTTTAGTTATTAATATAAAGTCTTGTAATTTATATAATTTAAAATTTATTCAACATTTCTGTTGTGATTGTTTCTATATTTTCTACAAATTTTAGCCTCTATTTTGAGAACTATTCTATGATGAAATCAATTTTCTTACGATAGAATGATTTATATTGATTATACATCACTGTTTTCGGTTGATGAGAGTCGTTTAAATAAATCCAATACAATATCATTTATTACACTTGAAATCTTCTTTTGTAGATTTGTAACACCGCCAATTGTGTTTTTATCCTATTCATTTGTGTCTATTCATAATAGCCGCCTGTAATATCCGATTGCTTTTATCTCTTTATTAAGGTCATTGTCTGTCTTTCCCTTTCTTCGTCCCTCTCCTTATTTGTCTGTGTTTCTCTTTACATTTTTCTTTTATTCATATTTGACTTAATATAGTTGTATTTCTTATTATATTTCTCCTTCCTATATGCTTATCATCTCTATCCTACTAAATCCTATCTTGCTCATTGTACAGAGATTTGATTCCAATTAAATGCATCTCTTTTCTGTCACCCCTCATTTCTGCAGATAATCGTCGACTTCATTGCTTGCGGGTCTGTGCAGGCCATTGTCACTCTACCTGACAACACCACCCAGCAAGGCATTTTCACGCAATCCTACATGGATGTTCGTGTTAAACCTCCGATGGACAAAACCAAATTCCAACTTAAGTTTTCCATTATTGTGATCTCATCGGACTCCTCAGCGTCTTCTAATACAACGCTCACTATTACAAATCCTTGTAAGTATAGTTAGAGAAGTATTCTTTCAGTTTTCACCCTCTGAATTACTACAGCTGTATGTATTTTTTGTTTCCTTAAAGTTATTAATGTAGCATTGATTTTAGACTAAGAGCCTATACCCACCAAGCGCGACGCGATGCAACGCGACGAAAATGAGGTTTAAAATATTCAACTTTTTCTGCCACGCCGCGCGACGCAATCAATATTTTAATACAAACAAGCATAGTTTAGAAATATGTAATAAGTATTATTTTAATATATACGTATCGATGTATTTCATAATAATATTATACTTAAATATATATAAATAAAATATCTTCGAATTTAAATATTTTATTATTAATGATATTAAATAACAAATTTAATGACAGTTCTACGACATTTATAGTTAATTTATAGACTTAAGTTTTAGACTAATTTATAACTAGCTATATTATGTTGACAATTTTTCGTACCCATTTCTTTATATTTATTATCATTATATGAACCAATTTATTCTTTCACTAATACTCTATCAAATATCTTAACTATATTATTATTGGTATTTGTGAATGTCGTAGTTAAGTGGTAACATTTTATATAATGGTAAATAATCGTAATTGATTAATTTTTCTGAATTATTTAATATTATTATATTTCCGTTATAATGTCATCTCAATTATAATAGAGACATTTTTGCAGTCCAAAAGCGTGGGAGAGAACTAGTTTTATAATAAAGCTTATCTAGAGTGCGAAGCTTTTTTTTAGATATTGATGTCTTCCATAAGTATTTTAACAATAATATTGATTAAAGTTTTGGGTTCAACTTCGTTATTGTTCTTTTTCTGATTGTAATATTGCCATTAATATGTGTTAGTAGTTTTTATTGTCAGCTTATTCGATTATATTTGTATGCACTGTAATAGTTTTACTGCTCTGTTTTTATAAGCTTTTATAAATTAGTTTTTCATGGTTTTTATATTAATATTTTTTATTGGTTCGAAAAGATCCTGAAAACCTTCCAATTAGAGTTCTCCATTTAGATAAAGATCTATCCTCGATATCCCTCGAAAATTGAAAGAAAACTGTCCTCAAAAACTAAATAAAATAATTGGTCAGAATTGTTTAAGTACTAACTCAATTTATGAAAAAAATTATAAGATTTCTGAAAAATAGCTAAATTTTAAATATATAGTTACATTTTTATTATGTCTTATTTCGCAACGTAGTACACTTCATTTTCATTTAAATCGTTGGATTTATTCAATTTTTTATACTTTTTTTCGTATAGGGCTGTTACAGTTGGTTAAAATGTGCTTACAATATAATTTTAAAGGCTGCATCTGAGCTATTTTTACTCATCTATTTCCAGTTTTGAAATTATGAATTTCAAGTGTTACAATTAGTGTTCTTAATTACGATATTATGGTTTGTTCCTAGTTAATGTTTTTGACTATTAGATTTGGTAGACGTCTTATGTCTTTTAAATCCATAGGTTTAACATGCCATATTATATTATCACTCTGATATGATGTAATATTGTCTCGTCTTATTCATATTATTATATAACATTTGTTATTATTTGGCAGTTACTTTTTTGATAATTTAGTGTTCTTTTTTTGTTTTTGAGGTGTTGTTAATTAAACCTTCGTTGATTACTTTCTGAAATCATTCAAATTTTAGGAAGATTTTGTACACGTTTAATTGATCTATATCATTCAGAATTTGTTCATTGGAAATTTTTCGCCTCTCTTTGCTTCATAAGTTTTGACTTACTTTAGATTTCTTCCTCTCATACTGTTGATTATAATATATCCTTTAAAGGTTATATTTTCGTAATTCATATATCAGAAGCTTTAAAATGTACTAAATTTGTCCTATATAGTGGACTTAAAAAAAAATTCCATGGACGTTATTATATCGTTTTGTATAATGTCATCTCATTATTTTATAAAATTAAAGATTCTTTCAACGTTATAATGCTATAATATGTATTTATTTATATAGCGCTCCAAAATTATATACATTGCCAGCAGCGCTGAAAGAACAGAAATATAAACAGAAGATACTGAAATGTTTTGGCTTATAAATTGAACATAAATGTTTAAAGTTTTTTTAAATCAGATAAGATTCAATGTCACGGATTGTGGAAAGTAGTGAATTCCTAAGTTTGGGTGAGCCTGCATATTATGTAAATGTCCGATCGCCTATCCGCCGAGTATTTGCAATGTCAAAACAAAGATAAGGCGACGAAGATTGTCTTGTAGTACGGTCAGTCTCTTTCACTTTAACTAAAGTTTGAATATACAAAGGGCCTGCTTTATAGAAGACATTGTGTGTAAAACACAGAATCTTGAAGTTGATTCGCTTAGTTACAGGTATTGCAGTTCAGTGCAGTTCTTTCAGGAGAGGTATATTGGGTGTTTTCCAAGGACTTTGGGTGACCAGGCTTGCAGCAACATTTTGAATTCTTTGGAGCCTTGATAACATTGATTTCGGTAAGTTAACAAACAGGGAATTACAAAAGTCCAAGCGTGAGATCACAAAAGCATTAACCAAAGATCGTATACAATCAACTGTCAAATATCGATAAGCGCTACAAATTTGTCTAATCCAGAACAAACATGATTTACAGGGTGCAGAGATTTGAGAAGTAGGTATAGGAGAGATTCGAATAAAAACTAACCCCTAGGTTGCGTGTTTTATGTATAGGTGAAATAGAAATACAATTCATTCGAAGAACAATGGAAAGGTCCTGCCTGCATAGCTTTTGTGTATGAACTATTAAATTGTGTACATAATATTCTATAAATATACCTGTTATAGTCTGTATAAGGTACTAGAATGTGTACCATAGTCTATAGATATACCTGTTATAGTCTGTATAATGTACTAGATTGTGTACCATATTATATAGATATACCTGTTACAGTCTGTATACTGTACTAGCTTGTGTACCATATTATATAGATATACCTGTTATAGTCTATATAAGGTACTAGAATGTGTACCGTATTCTATAGATATACCTGTTATAGTCTGTATAAGGTACTAGAATGTGTACCATAGTCTATAGATATACCTGTTATAGTCTGTATAA
>JAUZND010048956.1:0-19803 GCA_034780555.1 Coelogynopora nodosa | reverse complement strand
AGGGAGAGGGAGGGAGGAAGTGCGGGAGAAAGGGAGGGAGGGAGGGAGGGAGAGAGGGAGGGAGGGTGAGGAAGGAGAGGGAGGGAGGGGTGGGAAGGAGAGATAACATCAGTATAGTATAAAATATTAAAACAGATAGTATAATAGAATTTTTGACTTTTCATTTATATAGAAGTTAAAAATAATTAGTAGCTATAGACAATGTTTCACGTAGAATATTTTAATTAGAGATAAAAGTGATAATATGGAAATAAATAAAAACGAAAAACATCTACACTGTAAATATCTCAATCAAGAATGATAATATATTGAGTTAATTGGTCCTAGCGCAATATTGATTTTGAGCATAAATTATTGATAATTAATTTTCGACAATTGAATTTCCACTACCTCGACAGTTGTTACTGGAATTGTTCTGGCGTCCAAGCGCTGTCCCCGCTGCAGATGGCGAGGTCTGCTGCTGGTGCTGCTGCTGCTGCGAGGAGAAGATTGGCGAGAAGGGCGGCGGCGGTAGGGAGGTGGGCGAGAGAGAGGCAGAGGGCGGTTGGGAGGAGGAGGTCGCCGGGATATAGAGACGTCTGGGCGGTGGGGCCGACATGGGGGCCGGGTCTCGGTGCGCTGGGGACTTGTCTGACCAGGACTATAGCGAGGGGGAGAATCATTAAAAAAATTATAATTCATATACTACTTTCAAGTAATACATAAGATCATCAATTTTTTAATATTAAACGAGTATAATTTAACTTAATCTGTTATTTATATAATATTATTACACTGCTTATCACCGCGTTTCATAATTATAATATGTAAAGACCGTATAAACTCACAAACGTATTTAAAATAATATTATGTATTATTATTTTCAACTTATAACATAACACGCTACTACTCATAAGTAGCATATTAATTCAAATATTATTTGACTATATAAAAAGCATAAGACTCACGGCAGCCGCTTTTAGTCCTCGCGCCCTATGCGCCGCACAGACCGAACGACCCTGACGACCAGCAGCGTTGCCATGGTGATGCTGCACAGCCGGACTCGCATGTCCGCCGGCTTTACCGCCACCCACACCATGGGTACCGCCAACAAGACACTCCCCCCCACCTGTTCGACTCTCGTTGGAGACAATACTGTCGCCAACACCGCTCTCATCCGGAGTGTCGCGTCCGTCTGAAGAGAACCAATGGGAAGCAGTATATAGACTACGATCTCTGTATTTTTGATAAAAATTGGCCCTTGTAATCACAAAAACTAAGTATGGCGAGAGTGGGATTTGAACCTGGTATGAACCAACTCCCACAGCACTGTCAAAACAGTCACCTAGCCAACTCGACCAGACAACTAAAAATCAATACCACACCTCTATCATGCGCCTCATTCACGGTGTCGGGAACACTGAGACTGCGGTTGGTGTTCGACTGACGTTCAGGTCCATGTCCAGCTGCTCCGCCGATCACACCATTGTTGTTGTTATTGTGGCTGGCAGATGAAGCGGCTGCGGCGGCGACGGCGGCGGCGGAAGCAGGAGGTAACCCGGGTCGACGAGGCTGCCTGCTCTGCTGTGATTGACCAGGACTCTGCTGCTGAATGGGGGGCAGGCCGCAGCGTCGCTGATAGCTGACGCCGGTAATCGGCACTTCGCCGGGTAGCGACATTGCTGGAGAGGCTGGAATTGTTGCAGATAATATACAAGTTATTGTTGTTATACTACTTACAAATTTTAAAGTAGTATAGTGAATGTGAATAAAAAATATGCAAACGTCATCAAACTACTAAGTATTGAATTATGGAGATAACTTTAAATTATTGCTAAATTTTAGATGCATTTTTATTGATTAATCAAATAATTTTTTTTATAAAACTTGATTATTCAATTTTTTTAAATAATTATTGCATATAATTATAATCCTTCCCAAACATTCAAACTGTTTTTAATAAAGTATTCAATTTTACACTCATGTTGGTTATTTAATTAGTTTTACCATTTATTTTGTTCTTTATCAAATGTTGAATAATTTGTATAACACAATTAAGCTAATAATAAAAATGCAATTTGATAAATTGATTTGCTCTAAAAGCTTTTCAAATTACCATTTAAACTAATAATGATAAACAAAACAAAATTGCCAACAGATTATACAACTACGTAAACAAAAACAGAATAAATATACGTTTTGGTGAAGTGGTAAATGCGGCAAATAAACAACACCACTTGGACAAGTAGTTTATTAAACAATATCAACGTAAATTTTAAACAGATAGGTACAAAGAACAATATTAATCAAGCCATTTACCAAAAAAAGCAAATCAAGCATTAATCGTGATACCAACGGGGTTATAATGATATAAGGAAGCAAGGCAAAACTACGCGGGTTAATTGAAAATAAAAAAAACTGAGCAAATTAAGGTGCGCGAGATTGTGATTGGTGTTGCGTGGCTGGCTCGCTGGTTGCTAGGCGCTGCTAGGGCGTTGCTAGACTGTGCTAGCTAGGTAGGTAGGTGCGGTATCCGCGCGACAACCAATCACCTTCCGGAAAGTAGTCTTCTGCTTCCTCTGAGAAGCCGTCCTCGTCGCTGGCATCACTTCCGTTTTCACTTTCGGTTTCGCTACTGCCCGAGAGTTCCAGTTCATCCTCCTCTCGTAGCGACATATCTTACAAAGTTGACAATATCATCATCATCATCATCTATATATTAAAACATCTATATGCAAACTAGATGCGAGGTATTTATTTCATTGAAAATTATAAGTTTTTGCAATTAAACCGTCTATGTTGCTCCTATCGTAGCTATATGCCTTTAAAACAGTTCAATGCAAGTAAATTGGATTTCTTTGATGAGAAACACTGGTAAAGTGACACCAGTTATTTAGTATATAATAAAATATTGTAATAATTTGACTTTCTCTGCTACAATTAAGATATCTAATCCTCTGATATTTTGATTAATATAACAGCCATGCTTGAGCTGATTCTGGTATAACAATGTTAATTATTATATAACTGGCGTTTTATTGATTTACCCAGCTCTAGAAATGAATAAAACTTTAACCTAAATTCAAGGAATCGTTGGTGCTACCCTGTCCCGATATCACGAACCACAGATACCAAATATATTATCTACTACTGCACAGGACACATGCCAAAAGGTTTACCAAACAAAAATAAGGAATTAAGAAAATGCCAACCAGAAACTGTTAATGAAAGTAGTCGGTAATAAAGAGAGAAAAAAAGGAAAACGACATGCTGTTTTTGTATAAAAAAAAAATAATTTAAAGTAGAGAAAAAGTTGCATTTTAATTAAAATATAGTGACAAAATAATCAGAACTTTAATGTTGTCTGTTTTTCCAATTCGGACCGGACCATTCAATATGGACCATAACAATTCAATGGTAAAGAATGATATATATAACAAAAGGGTTCTTAAGCTTTCCTCCGTTTTAATTTTAAAGTTTTTTCAAGGGTCAATAATATTGTAATAATATTAACTGCTTTAAACTGCTTTAAAACTGTAAACGGTTTTCAATAAGTTTGATATAATATTTTGAAACATATTCAAGTATTAAACATAGAGTGCTCAAACAAATACTCAGATTAGGATTGAGATTCAAAGGTTTTCAAGGGGGACACATGCTTGGAACCCTTTAAAAAATATAATATATTGAATGAAATCTACTCCATCCCAATAAAAGATAAAAGGTGACAGTTTATTACAGCCATTATTTCAAATAATGTTCCTCTGACAACCCGGCACGACCGTCTATTATAGACTGGAGTTAATAAGTAGTATAGGTGAGTAGTACAACCAAACAGCAGACAAGTAGTGTGTTCTGTGTACCCACCTCTGCAGTCGAGAGGGGAGGAAGCCACCACCGGATCTGTACTGCGACTTCGAACCTTCTTGTTGTCCCCAGCGGCGCTGTGGTGGTGATGGGTTTGACAGCGCTCCAATTCGCGGGCCACTTCTGTCGGGAGGGGGGGGGGGTGGTGGAGGGAGGGGGTAAATGGAGGGAGGACAAGGACACTTGCAGAACAGTGCAGGATACTTAAACATTTAAAAACAAGTATATTGTATATTATTCAAATATTTTAATAACTAAAAATTATAGACATCTAAGAATACGTAATGACAAGTGGAATCCGGATTTGTGGGTCGATAATTTTGTTCTTAATCGGTCGATATTTCACTGATATTATCGATGTACTGAATATTATTATTCAACTTATTAATTTTTTTTTCATAGTTGTTCAAATATTTGGATGACAACAACACTCGTCTGAAATAAATCAGTTTCGTACGAGCAAATCTGGCTCTATATTTTAAATAATTGTCCACTCTCATTGTTGACTGAGAATATTAAGTTTTTTAAATAAGTTTTGACTTCCTTTTTACGACGCAGTCGTTCTGTCAATCGGCTCACTTCACACATGGCACCAATTATATCAAATAACGTGATTACTTTTTACAGAAATTACCGTTTTAAGTTTTGATTCAGGAATCAATTATCATAATGCAAGATTTAACTTCCAAAGACTTTTATCTGATCAAATCTCATTTCAAATAATCTTTCAAACAACCTGTAAAAAGACATACTAACCTTCATCGACGTTTGAATTGAGCGCCATATCTTTGAGTTCGGCATGAATTAGAGCCATATTCGGCCTGTCTGGTGCCTCCCATGACCAGCCTGATAAAGTAATACATTTGAGCATTTTAAAATATAGTAATAATGTGTTATAAACATAATATTACTTAAAGTAATTATATCGATCGAAAAAAAAAGTTCATGCAGAAATTAAAAATGTACTTTAAGCCAAAATACATTTTAACATTTCTACTACTCATGAGTAATATAAACATTAACCACTGTATAATCTACACAGTAAGTAAAAGCAAAACAACACCCACATCTCAACATAATCGTATACAGCCGCTGGGGACAACCCCTCGGTCGTGGCATTCGATAGTTCTTCTCCAACAGGTGGTACACGTCCTGCAGCTCAATCCCCGGATAGGGGGTCTGCCCGTAGGTCGCCACCTCCCACAGGACAACCCCCAGCGACCACACGTCGCTCTGCGTGGAGAACCGGTTGTAGGCGAGGCCCTCTGGCGCGGTCCACTTGATCGGCAGTTTACCGCCCATCCCGGCCGTATAGGTGGAGAGGCCCTGCTCCATGTAGCGGGCCAGACCGAAGTCGCCGACCTTTACGGTCTGACTCTCCCCAACCAGGCAGTTGCGGGCGGCCAAGTCTCTGAAGAAAGAAATCATTTTATCAATTTTTGGATATACGTCAAACCACAAATAGTAATATAAATCAATTTACAATACAAACATAGCTTGGAGTGATAAGATGGACTGTCAAATCCAAAAAGCAGAATAGAATAATTGGGGGGACAGGTCGGATAACAAAGAATAAGAAGAATACTTGTAACAAATGATATTTATGATTAAAAAAAAAAGAGGTTAAAAAATGACTAAACAATGGTGCGGAACTTTGGACAACAAATTTTCACAAAATATGATTTCTTCTGCAGACTTTTCCCGAATTTTGGTAAATGTTTGCCCACTGTCACTGCAGCCAATAATATAAAGACAGTCGATTCCATAACAACGTGAAGGCACAACAAAATAATATAACTCTACTAGCTCTCACCGAATGAGTAGCAATTATAGTTTTGAAAAAAACTGACATGATTTTATACAATACAGATTTTTTCAAAGTGGAATTTAGTCTCGGAAGTAAATTCAGTCAACACGAACATCGTATTATCATCGGGCGAGTAACGATGTGATCATCAAGACGAGAGCATTTCCCTTATGTATTGTTAAGTTTTTTTTTATTGATTTGATAGAATATTTGTTGTATAATAAAGGTTAGAAACAGCATGTTCAAAAACAGAGTTCAGTAAAACGTTATGAAAATATACTTTTTAAATGTGATCAAGTCGTTTAGTTAAAGTGAATAAAACATATTTACCGTTGCGTTACGAATATAAAAACTGTAGCGTCGCGAATAAGAACTTAACTGAAGAAAAAAACTTGAAAATCGACCCCAATTTTGTAGATATTGGTTGGTTTTGTATCGAGCTTTTTCGTGTCTGTTTTGAATAACTAACGTATCTCATTTTAGTCACTTTTCTGTAAATTATTTGTTTGTGTTTCAATTCCAAAAATAGATCAAAAATTTAATATTTTGTAACTTTCATGCTGTCATAATAAGTAGTGACCAGTAATATCTGGGAGGGGAAGCGACAGAATGGGTGGTAGTGGGGAGAGAGGGAGGGCGGGGAGGGGGTTGGTGAAGGGGGGGGGGGGTTACCTGTGGATGAAGTTGTTCTTCTCGAGGTAGGCACAGCCGGAAGCAATCTGCATCACCATCCGGAGGAGGAGGGAGGGCGGCAGCTCGGTCCTGGGGTGCGAATGGAGGTAGTGCAGCAGGTTGCCCTGGGGCATGAACTCCGTCACCAGATAGAGGGGGGGCTCCCGCGTGCAAACTCCTGGAGGGGGGTGACGAGCGAGGGAACAATTACAAGGGATTCAAGGGAATTTACAAGGTTTAATTTAAACATGTTTAATCTTTCTCTTACAGGTAGTTTTACATATAGTATGTTTGTCATATTGACAATACATTAGAAAATGACATCATAACTTTTGAATGAATACCACTTTCAATTCAATTTATAGATAATAATAATAATTTATAAGTGTTTCAATGGCTTAACTATTACATATAGCAATATGTAAAAAAATCGAGTGTGTCTACATCAAGGGTGCAAAATAATATTTAGATCAATATTGAAATTCAAGACTTTTCAGGGAGGTATTTTCCTAAAATTCAAGGGTTTTTAATGGTTTTCAAAGTGGCGTGGTTGGAGCCAAGCAAAAAAGATAAATCAAAGGGAAAGAGAGAAACAGTAGAGAGAAGAAAAGAGAGGAGAGAGAAGGAGAGGAGACGAATGACAACGAGAAAGTGAGGCTGGAGAAGGAGGAGGAAGAAAAGAAAAGGAGAGGTACGAATAAAATGAATAAATATAGAATTAGACTAGGAACAACTGAGAGAGAGATTAGCGAGGGTAAAATAGTGTCAATTGTAACAATATAAAGACAATTAGAACCTCTATAGCGAGAATACGTCTTATTTAAAACACAGACAAATAAAGTAGACACAATTGATTGTCATTATGTAAGATATTAACATAATTGTCAAAATGCGGGCGCAAATGATAAATTATCTAGGTGTACACGACAAGGAAAGTGGAATGAAGTGGAGAAGTGAAAGAGTTATATATGCGGAATATATTCTATAAGATTATCATTTTGCAGCTTGTCATAGATTTACGTGATTCTCGATTCTGTTAACAAAATTACACATACAAATATATTTTCTTCAAAGTTAAAAGGAAAACAACACCATTGGCCAAATGCATTCAGTTCAATTTTTAATGTGTTATACAATGTACCTTTACTCAATTCAATTATTGTAAATAATAATTAATGCTGATTGAAAAACTCCAACTCAAAGATTTACTCAAAAATTACATTGAATATTTAACCAATTAATACTACTTACTAGCCTACCAAAATAATGTTAATAAGTAGTATGTTAGTAGTAGTTGTATAATAATGCATACCAAGTAAAGAAACCAAATTTTCATGGCGCAAGGTTTTCATAATAGCCGCCTCTTCCAGGAAATCGTTAACCTTCAAATTCACATCCTCCTGCAATGCAAAAATAAAAATGAAATGAAAGAAAGTCACTTTGCTGTACATGATGATAATTATAACTAAACATATTAGAGTCATAATCTTTAAGAGATCGGAACAAGACATACCTTGACGGTCTTCACAGCCACCACGGTATTACAGCGCTTCCAGAGGGCCTCATAGACATCGCCATACTGGCCACCGCCTTGAGAACAAGAACACCAACGCAATTAAATAATCTATATACATCAATATTTGTAAATATAGTGGGAAAAGGGTAAATAAACTTGCGGAAGAACATTTAATTACATAGCTATCGGGTAAATATTTGAAGAATAATTCGGAAATTTCCAACCCAAACAATGAGAGAAAATCTAGAAAGTAAAGGATACGGTAAACATGACAAAACAGATTAGATTTATTTAAATTAAGCAACTCGTAGTCGGCTTTCTGACGCTTCAGTCACTTATTTCACCAGCTGTGAGAAAATAACAACATCTTTACAAGTCATGCGAACTGCTAAACGCCATGGATTTTGTGGGGGAAGTGTTATAATTATGTCATAATAACAATGGGGCACATTCTTTATCGCGAAATTTGATTTTCTAATTTTTAATCACAGTTTGTTCAACGGTGTCTGGACTATAAACATCAATAGCTTCGAATGTTTTTTCCACAAAATAAATCTTGAACATATTAGCGCGTCAATAATCCAAAAATCAGTTATACAAAAAAAACAAAAGAAACAATTCTCGGTAAAGTAGATTTAACGAATTTTCTAAACTGGAATATTTTCAAAGGGCTAGTGGATACGTGACCAATGGGATTTGGATCGATAATGTATTACGAGATTGCCACGAATTTATTCAGCGATAAATAAACTTTGGGAGAAATCCTCAATCGTTATACCCAGCTTGTGTCGCATGATCATCTCCGACCGGTCAATCTCCCAACAGTCGCCGAACATCACGTGACTCCCGCCAGTATCGATCGAGTTGTTGGCTATCGCGGGACTGCCGGTTGACGCCCCCCCTCCGCCGCCCCCCCTGGACCGCTTGGGAGCGGGGTAGAGGAGGGGGCAGATCAGGCCGTCTTCGGACACCGAGTGGTGTTCGACCAGTTGCCGCACTGTGGGGAATCGATGCGACTCGGTGACGTAATACTGCAGGAGAGAGAGATGATAAGAAAATATGTACTTTAGCGATCGACAATCGAAAAAAAACAAAAAACAAACAAAAATAGATATAAAAGAGACTTTCGTTCGATAGTTCATTAAGGTAGATATAATAATGAAATTAAATTAAACATATCCGTAGCAAAATGATAAAAAAAATTCTATTGTTTTAGATTACGGACGGGCTCCAATATAAACATGCCTTCTATAACAGTAAAAAACCAAACAATTATTTTTTTATATTTAAGATGTTATGGTCTAAAACAAATATTTGTAATTATAATTTCATAACAAAAGAATATGACAAATTGTTTTTTAACTTCAAAAATTGTAATTATTGTTCATAAATTCAAATCTTCTTAAAATCGGTGGAATTATTTTTTTCTTCAAATAACTAAACATAATAATATACAGACATCTGAAAAAATAAAAAATGGAAGTAAAATATGACAAATTAAAGAATTTTAGACAATAAGAAATATATATGTATATGTACATATATACAGTATATGTATAAATGAGTAGCATAGTTTAAAATTATACGTGCATACATAGCACAGACATTTCTGAATATGTATACTTTCGAATACATAAAAAAGCACTATAAAAAATGAAATACTTAAAAAATTGGGGTTTGTTTTAGTTTTTAATTTTATTTCAAGTTTTTTTGGGGACAAATGATTTATCTAGACTTGGCCGCTATAGCGACGACATGGTTGTCATGTAAACAGAGTGCCACATAAAGTGGTCCAATCACAACAAACAACGTGTTGCGTATTGTACAAATCCGATTGCATCATTAATTGATTAATATAAATGTTTTTCACACACTCAGTAATAGTATTGATTTTTTCTTCTTCTGTCTCATATTACAATTAGGAGATTTGCGGCTTTGTATCTATAGTAGGCTAGTCATGAACTACTGAAATAATATAAATAAACTTGATAATTGTATTGAATACTATTAAGGGCATTACATAGGCTGTGAAGTCTTATTTATATTATAGTTGTAATCAATGTCTATATAGAACTATAATCTATGTCGATCTACAGTCCAATCTAACTGATTTGGATGTCAAGTCTAGACAAGAATGAAACAGTGTTCTTCGATTGAATGTGAAGTACACTATATGAACATGTTTGACTATGGCAGAGTATCCCGTATATACGGGATTGTGAGAGGAAATTCGCTTACTCAGATAAAAATTGGTCTCCTCAACACATAAAGAGGTCCACGAGATCAACAAATAATAAAGGTTTTTGTTTTGTTTATACAAACATGATGTCCGTGATAAAAAATTGGAAATGTAACAAAACCGCAGTAAAGACAAACAGAACGGCGAACATCAAAATAAACAGTTCTGGGATTCGAACGAGCTCCCTTCCACTCTATTAGTCAATTATATTAAATTTTGAATTTAAGGTAAAATATAATGTCTAGGCTGTATAATGCACATATTCTATAAAAGTATTTTTCTTATCTACAAAACACACGTTCAATTTATAAATAAAACAATAATTATTGGACTAGTATATTCAAAACATTTCCAGCGCATGCATATAGGGATATGTTTTGACTTCGGCATTTTTATAATGTAAATAGTATTAATTTCAAATGAATAATTAAGAATTAGAGTGGATAGATATTGAGAATACTACAGTACATACTAAAACTAAACTGCAAGTTAGCAAATTAATAAACATTTAAAAACATAATATTAACAAATTAATAAGGTTCATTTTACAAGAAATACATTTGCCTAAATGTTATACTGCTTTTATTGTTTAATACATATAATAAGACATACATATATTAGAATTAAAAACTGTGGTTGAATCAGTTTAACAAATCTCAACATAAGTATAAAATCGATAGCCAAGGGAAGCACAATACGAAAACGCAATTCTGATAAACTGACGAAATCTGGTATAGAGACCCCTCATTCCACCTCCTCTAGATAAGCCAAGGCCAACAGCGTCCTGTCACTCTTTCACAATAACGCAGTTCCAGTTATTATAGAAAGACAGCCACGAATGATTAAAATAAACCTTTTTTTATATTTTATTAAAACATGTCCGTTGCTGACTTCCCTGAGAGCGATCGAAGCTGTACCAGGTTACACAACCAGGGTCAGCTTATACCATATTACCGCCCCCCTTTGGCGCGCGCTTTCTGTACATAATATTTAATTTATAATATATACATACAAAACATGTCCACTGACTTGTGCTGCAACACAAGAAAGGGGTGCGATTTTTGATTATGCGATTATATTCTAGTATAGTACATGTAGCGAAAAATGAAGGCAACCTTCGACGCCAGTGTTACAGTAGGTAAGCAGTTGGCTGCGCACTGTCAATCTCTTTTTCTCGTATATAATTCTGGCCGCTGCTGAGGCATATTTTTCCAAGTGGTTAACCCCCCCTTTTCAGGGGGGTGAACATGCGGTTGGTTTATTCAGGTCAGACTGCAGCGCAATAATTCGCGATTTATACGCATTTAGTTTTGTTTTATTGAAGGTATTTGTCTTTTTTATCTGTAAAATTATCTGTTTTATCTGTAAAATTATCTGTTTTATCTGTAAAATTGTCTGTTTTATCTGTAAAATTGTCTTTTTTATCTGTAAAATTGCCTGTTTATCTGTCAAATTGTCTGTTTAATCTGTAAAATTGTCCGTTTTATCTGTAAAAATATCTGTTTTATCTGTAAAATTGTCTGTTTTATCTGTAAAATTGTCTGTTTTATAGTCCTAGTCCTCATGGAGGCATTGAATGAAAAACAGAAGAATTTCCCTCAACTAAAATTACAACATACTTTAAAAAAGATTACAGTGGCAGTATATAGATATAAAAAATATATATTTCGAAATACAACCAAACTTTATTGTTCATGATAAAATGTAGGTTGAGAAACAGTCTAGATAGATGAATGGGTTTTTTAATCGCAGAGAACGGGTTATACGATTTTCCAGTTGAATGGATAAACGCCACTCACTAATTTTCAATGTTTTGAAAACTGTATAAGATTTAAAGAAGATTATAGTTGATTGGAAAAACTATTCCATTCAATTGAAGAGTTTAAAGGGTTAATATAGTTTAATAGTAAATTATAAGATGCTGCAAAAAGTGTAAGCCATTTGTAAAATAATCACCATTCTTCGTATAACATATTATGAATAATAACACTATTCACAAAAATCATACGTGTGTTTAATAAAATGTATCATAACTTCACGGGAGAATAAAGCTTGGCTAATTTACATCCTATTATTTAAAAGATCCTGCATATACACGATGATGAAATATATTATACTAATACTCCCTATTCTCTTTTCTAATTGTTGGAGAGATCTTTCCTCTCGTCCCGATATACTACAATTGTATATGTACACAATGTAAGACGACCTCTAAATCTTACATCTCCATCATCATAACTCTCCACACCCCCACCCTCCGGTATACAATTTCTCTCATCTATACACCACACCACACGTCTCTCGTTGAGATTATATTGTCAATCAGGAAGTTTTTTTCAGGAGTTGGCATGTCGGGGTACATATTATACAAAAACCGCATGATAAACACACGTTCACAGTTTGGGGAAGTAGGTATACGGTATAGAGAGAGAGAATGGGGATGGGGTTATATGTTCTCAAAATACACAGGAAAAAAGTCCATCATTTATCGCCCTCAATGTTATATATATACGCTGTCTTTCAGTGTTATAATGTCATCATCGTCCTTCAATGGCAACGGTGTGAGCAGGGAGGGGATGGAAGGTAGCCTACTATAAATTCTAGGGAGAGGCAGGCTTTCTCTCTTACTGTGCTTTATATAGGATCCCACAATAATAGCCGCAATATAATATAACTGCAGTCTATAGTAAGTCAGAGTTTAAGTTTGATAGTATAAGTTTATAGTATAAGTTTCACTGGCATTCTGAGGTTTATTAAACAGGAACTAACTATATCACTCGATTGCTTACACTGATTTAGCGAAAGTTTGCTATAACGCCTACTATACAATACATTGATAGATAATAAGTGGTCTTATGCCGTATCAATACATAATTGTAATAGTATGCGCACAATGGAACAACTTATATACCGTTTGTCAAACGTATTTCTATCATAAATTCATTGAGTGTCTGTTTTTGGACAATTTATTAATTTATTTACTCAAACATATAATAAAGATGGTACTGAACTTTGCCGTTCAAGCGGCTGTATCAATTCTATAAAGATCTTTAAAAGTTTTTTCCCCATTGTTTGAGATTATAAATATAATAATATTGGTCTCTGACTATAGCTATATATTGTGAACCATATTTTAATCGATACCTTAATTTGTCAGGGTTCATGCATATAGCGATTGGATGACCCCGGCTCAATTAAAAAGTTTAATTTCAAGAAACGTAATAGACACTGATTTCACATACTATTTTTACACGTCTACTAACCACTATCAACCCTTAGCTCATCACAGAAGTTAAATTTGCTAATTATTGACTTTATACGACACAACATTAATAATATGATGTTAGAAAATGTTAATTTAAACCCATTATACTCTAAATGGTTGAGGAATGAATGGCAATAAATTACCCAACTACTATAATAACATTAAGGCAATAAAAAAATCCGGAGGATCTTACTAATATTGTAATATACGTCTGGGATACACTCAGATAATAAAAAGCCCTAGGTTATCACTTAAATGCAGAGGAAAAACCGCGGGAGGAGAAATTAACTAGTTTTCAAGGTCGGCATTAAAACAAGTAACACAGATATCATAAACAACAATTTCAATTTAAAGAATGTAATAATTACTTAAAATTAGTTATAATTCTTTAATTTGTATATTTTAGAATTAATTTAAATGTATAGGCTACGTATTTTGACCGTTTTTATCGAGATTCTAAAATCCATTACATTTGTTTTTATTAATTAATTTAATAATTTTAAAATGTATTTTGTTTCTTTTAGATACATTTGCATTGACGACCTTGAAAAATAGGTTAAATTTCCTTCGGATTTAAGTTACAACCAAAACCCTAGCTATGCAAATGCGTGGGTAACTAAACAATTGATGAATGAGGACGATGACATAAGCATTACAGATAATTTAAACAATATTCATATCATTACACAAGGAACACGAAAATGTATTGTAATCATATTAATATTTCAATCAATATTTTACTTATAGAACACTTAATTTTTTTAATCTTTTCACATAATAAAAATTGTATGAAAAATATTACATTATTCAAACAAATAAAGAGAAAAAAATGTCCAACTGTCTGATACGCAACTGTCCGAGATCCATAGCTTGCTTGTTATAATAGTTATCATCAGAACCTAACTATGTCAAAATCGGCTCAAACAATTATTAGCAAGTATTATATTATAGTTTAAAAAGTTGTACACAATACTACATAAATAATGAATTCTTTATTCAGTAACTTAAAATACAATACATATAGGCTAGTATAAAAATTGTACACGCAAATATCTTCGCTATTTATTATCAGACATAATATATTATATGACAAAGGATTAAATTAATGAAAAATTCGATTGATAAAAGTAGAGATAACAAGTTAGCAGGTCACACCAACTCCATCTGCAAAAAAATATAGTCTCAAAAGTTAACAAATAATATACAGGAATCAAATCGTAAATGCAAACTTTTAATTATTACACAATAAAATATAGATCGTTATTTTGGGACATTTTAATATAGTTATACCCAATTTCCGACTAAGTTCTCTTCATAAAGATAGTATCGCTTTGTTAATTTCTAGTTCTTATTTTATAATTATTGTATTGTGGTGATGTTTGAGGTTTTGAATAGAATGTATCCATTTACTATAACGCCATGAGTCATATTTTGAAAACACATCCTGTACTACATAATATAATGTAATGGGTGTCCTCGCTGGTGCGTGGACACGCCAAAGGATAATTTCATTCACCCAACAGTTTCAACCAAAGGCAATACTAACCTCTGCTATACCTATCATCAATAAACATTTCCCTATACTAACCGTCGATGATGATTAAAATATATTCCCATCAGTGCCGCTGCGCTCGCTCACACGACTATACAATATTCACAAAACAGTTGTATAGGTGCCAGCACGTCTTGCTGGTACACAATATGCAACTGTTTGGATGATTGGAAGGGTGATTGGGAACTACATCATAGTGTCTCAATATAATATATAATACATATAAACCATATTATAGCTAAATTGCCGAACGGTGCAACTAATTTGTCATGATATTAAGGTGGATACCCATAAATTAACCTATAACTTACTGGCAACTATAAAAACACGTTCAGAATTCATATCTACATATATGTCATAATTAGATAATATCTAGGTCATTTTTAGGACATATCTAAGTCATTTTTAGATCGCAATACATACAATAAATAATACAAAACTAAAATATGGTCCAGGTGTCCACGCTTTAGTATGATGAAAATTTAGACTTTTTCGAATTAACTTTTATAGATCTCAAACCAAGCGTATAATGACTCTAAAAAATCACTAACAATAATAATGAGCAATATCAAATAATATAATATTCTACATCTAGATAATTCATACTATTATATATAGGATAAACAATAAAGTATATAGTTACCATCGTAACTTTGTGCAAATATTAGCTGTTGTCAAATAATTACCAAACCATATAGTGAGTATTTTAATTAATACGTTTAGACTTCGTTGAGAAAGGTGTTAATAGATGTTTTATGTAGTACACGTAAGGACTTTAACCATATAGAAACCCCGACGAAACCCCGATTATATAAATTACTCAGTTAAATACGTTTACACAATAAATACATGCAAAACTAAAGTTCAAACAGAAAAATCTCAAACGTCAATTGAGTTCTCACTTAAAAAAAAGTCTCCAGCTGTAAGGCTGGCCAGTATATAGAAAGTGTCATCATCATAAAACGAATTTTAAATGTGTTTTTTAAATTATATAGATGATTATAGAGGAGCTATAACCTGCAGTACATCATCACCAACCCCCAACATACTCCTGTCTCGATTTCTCCCGCATTTAGAGGGGTGAATGCGCCTCCATTCATCGACTAATGCGCTGGGAAATGGGGGGGAATTGAGACCGTGAGAGAAGTAACAAAAATGATCTATGTTAAATCGGAAATGATGGATTGTTTCTGACAATGAATGGCCCTCATGACAACTATATTGACTATAACGTCATTTTCACTCCTCTTGTCTCCTCCTCAATGTATAATAGGTTCATCCCGGGAGAGAGAAAGACGTTATACAACATTTATTTAGGAACTATAATTCAGGCGAGAGCAAATCCCATCCCCATATGTATATGAAAAGATTTCGATACAAGATATTATAAAGTATTTTAAATTTGCCACCAGACTCATTCATTTTTAATGAGATTGACAGTGCAGGGAGATGGCATTTTATACTATACAATACTATATGTAACGGCATTACCACATGGGTGTATTCATTCTCGGCCACCGCAGAATACTAGTCTAGTCTATAGAGTATTATAACTGTGGAAAGTTTTGTTTGTCTATCATAAGTACAATACACATGGTACGGTGCGTCATCGTAAACTTCTCAACATTTTAACTGAATTTTAACTGTGACAGACGCAGACGATTATAATGAAACTAATATACATTAAGTAAATATACGTTTACCGATAAATATATACTATATTACAGGGGACGGATTTAGGGGGAGGGGGGAAGGAGAGCCAAAGGGGGCTCAAACCCACACTTAGTAATTTAGGCTAATACGACAAAATACATTTTTATCCTGCACCTATACATATATGATATGTTCTATACGGTTTTTAATCTATTATAATAAATCTATTTTAAATGTTATGGGTGGCAAGATTTTACTAGATACGGGACTTTAAATGTAACCATTTAGTTGCCTATTCCATACAATAATTAGTAATATATAGAACCCGACATTTTTCCTATTTAGGAGTTTACTATAGATAAATGATTACATGAAATATAGAATTTCTATTCTTGAGGGTCAACTCCTAACAGAAGTTATGTACTAAACAAAACATAATATTTCCCTGCCTATGTTGCAACCTGCAATATGTACTGTACAGATATATTGTAACGATATTATATTTATTTTTCGAAACTTTCTCCAATAAAAAAGATACTATTCAATTAAATATGATACTATAAACAAAAGTAGTATATTTCTTAATATTGGACGTGTGAATTTTGGTATAAAACGCAAACATTGCTAAATTTGTTCGCCTTCTCTCTTCAAAAAAGATCAACCAAAAGTAATATCGCAAGCATAGTGCTATTATATATGACATTAAAAAGTATCCAATTTGGAAAACATACTCCAATGCGCAGATATTAAATATAACGCAATTTCCCGTATATTTAGGAGAAACTAATATATAATATCAATTTAATACGTTTAACAATTTACACGACCACTTAAGTGATACATTTTAGGTTTAAAATTAATACAATAGGCAATTTTAATTGTTAGTTTCATGTATAGTAGTTATAATTGTCTGGTTGATTTCCTTTTTAGCTGCGATTCGGGAATTTATATGTTTTGTTTTCAAATAAACTCTTTACATAATATATGAAGATGTAAATCTCTTTAAGAATCTCTCAAAAGTTTTTTTAATTGCTTTGATTATCATTGGTTATCTTTTAAAGAAATTCATATTAAAAGTTTATGATTGTATTGTACAGCATAAATTAATTGGATCTCTTGTAATCATTCTCCACAATTTAGTGCGGATGCAAGGAAAAACCACAAAACAAGTTTAAAGTTTTATTGAAAATAGCAAAAAGCCGAGTTTTCCCCTTTTAACAAGGTTTGAACGTTGAAAGATTGGCTTTTTGTACATTTTATTAAAACTTTTTACTTTTATTGTGGTTTTTCTGTGCACTCCTCACAAGTGACAAGTGTACTTGTCTTTAATTATCATATATAGGGATTGGATGCTTTCTTTTAATTTTTAGAATACATTTAAAAAAACAAATTTAGTTTAATTATTTTAAATGAAAACTTACAATCACGTACGAAAGGGTTCCCCAATGTATTTCTCTAATATTTGAGAAAATACCGCGAATTTTGAAGTCGTATACCAGCTGTTTATTGTGAGGTATATAGAACCTCTATCTTATGAGGTATACCTCAAATAATGGAGAAATACATTGGCGAATACTTTCATCCGCCATATTCGACAACCCCCGGTAAAAATTCCCGGATCCTCCTCTGAGTTATAACCAATACCATAATATATTACACAATTATACATATAACGTTATGTCTTCTTCCCTGAAAAATGCAGCCATTGACGAGTAAAAAACCAATAACTGATTCAACCGTCAAATCCTCTAAAAAAGAGTAAACATTTTAAATTTAATACAAGAAATACATCATCTGAAATAATTGTTAATTTTATCATATCAATCTAAAAAACATAAGGTTCAAGACAAAAATGCAGGTTGAAACCATAAACGGTGAAACACTGAAGGAATAAAGTCAACCAAGGTCAACCAAGGAAATTAGGAAAAAATTAACCAACTTATAAAAAAACACGTGCAGAAAAAAGTGTCTTCATAAAATCCAGATCAATATATTAAATAATCAACATGAGCTCAATAACCCCCCCAACATAGACTATACGTCATATTTATTTTATTTCAATGGCGCCGGACAATTGATTTCAACTCAAAACACCAACTATAACATACAATAATAATAAGCGCGCATTCTCCAATTCATTTTCCAAGTGAATTGGAACAGTTGACGGAACGAAAATATAATGGAGAGTATAATAATATTGTATAATAGTCCTCGCGCGCTAAACAACAATTATAGCAGAATACTATAATAGAATCTATAGAATATTTATTGTTCTTTGAAAGTAGAAGATATTATTATCAATGACTGGTATTGTTTGTTTGTTGACTGACAGAAACACTCACGATATAATACTGCCAGCAGAGCATGGGGCGGGAGGGAGGTGGTGGGGGGGGGGGGAGGGTTTAGTCGCACCCAGACAGTAATAACTCTCTATTATTATACAGAAGTTAACCATATGTTTTATTGTATGTTTTTATGTAAGACGAAATTGTCAATTAACGCCTTGACTCGTTAGCCATGTTTTATGGGGAGTGGCTACATAAACTACGTAACGCCTTTATAAGTAAACTGTTTGTATTTCCGTTTTCTCGATTATAATCTAGAGAGGCAATTATAATTATGTGTGATAGTATACTTACTTTACGTATAACATGAAGCTATAATAGTGTGTGAACAATACACTAATACTAAAAGACGGTCATGATACTAAAGAAGACGATTGACATAAAAAAGTACTCAGGTACTGACTATTTAACTCAAATTACTGAAGCCAGGTATCCACTTATAGTTGGCCAAAATATGTATGACTGATGTATGCTGTGGCAAACACATAAAAGTCATATTATACTAATTTATTTAACTATACCATGACTAGGCCGTGTACGTCCAAGATTTGGCTATAACAAATGTATGCAGAGTGAGCGATGTTATCTTCCTTTGCCCCATATAATTTGATCATATTATTATATTATATTAAATAAAATTGTGAAACTTACGTGCTCTTTTACAATATATTATATTTTAGTTTTTTTATAGGAAGTTCTGACGGTTGCACGTCCTAAGATCGATTGAACATGCCGCTGAGGGTCCTAAGCAATGCAACATAACAAAAACTGACCTGCAGTCTACCGGTTTTTCAGTCTGGCATCGGTTTAGCATGTTTCTAGGCTTGATACTTCTTCTTCTTCTATCGGCGTGGTCATTGCTGATCGTTGGCCGTCCTCCCAGTCCGGCTCACAACAGTCCTCCAATT
>JAUZND010048945.1:0-19803 GCA_034780555.1 Coelogynopora nodosa | reverse complement strand
TCTACCTTTGCGGAAACCAGCTTGCTCTTGAGGGAGTTCTGCTTGTAAGATAGGGTTAAGACGATTTTGTATAATTTGCAGGAGGATTTTAATTGTTTGAGAAATAAGTGCTATGGTGCGATAGTTGCCACAGTCTTTCTTGTCCCTTTTCTTCCATGCCAACCGAATTCCACTGAACTGAACTGAATTCCATGCCATGCCATTCCATGCCAACCGAATTCCATGCCAACATGGAATTCGGAGCCTACCAACTATGTCAACGCAGAATTTCCCACAACACGTAAGTCTGCTTTCTGTATTTAGCATTTGCAGAAGATCTTGCCAACCTCAGCCGCGATAGCGAAACCGCACAGGCTTCTTTTACTGAGACAAATCAGCTGAGGCTTTCAGATAATTCAGAACTTGAAGCAGTAGATGACTTCGTATCCCTCGAGTCGAAAGTTTGATATATGAAATGACGTCCTTCATCATCGTAAGTCTCTCACATAGGCTGCTGTATAAAATCTTAATTGTCTCTTCATCTCTCCCGCCGACAAACTCTTCTAATTAAAAACTATTCAAAGCAGCATTTATTCCGGTTCTATACGGTCTGGAAGTTCTTTCGCTCACTTAAAATTATTACAAATTACAAAATGATATGAATGTATATTTTTTGTGTTAAACAACTATACAATAAATAAATATCATATATTTTCCAACTTAATTAAAAATGTTCTATTTAAAGAATATAGGTAATTATGACAAAATAAAGCTATAGTAGCGGTAGAAAGTAACATATTACATATATATAAAATTAAACACCCTATATTATATTTAGGTAATATTGATATAATTTTATACTTTGAAAAATTATAGAAGAAAATATTTACATTAAATTTGTAATGGACATGGAACGATACAGCTGTAAAACGAATATGGTTTTGGTTCCCAACATACAGGAGAATTACGTCAATGTTTTTAAAAGGTAAAGGTAAGCTTGCCATATAAATTTATTTACTGAAGTATTTGCAAAAAATTTGATTGTGTTATCTATGACAATTTACCTACAAATTGATTTTTTATCTAATCTAACCAAATCTATGAATTGTTCTATACTATATAGGAGTGCTTTGGTTATACATATATTTGTGTAGAAATATTTATTTGAATAAGAAAATATAGTAACAGACTGTATAGATTTTTCTTATATTAATATCTATATCTATGCAGACTTAATGGGACTGTGACGTGACATGGATCCTTTCACCCCTGCACCTGCACCTGATGCGCCTGACATATATCATCGCAAAAGGTAAAATGTAACCTCTGAACCATGGAGATGTTTTAAAATGGCACGTCATGGACAGCAATGCACATACAATACATGCACACTGAGCCAAACATAATTGTGATGCCATTCATTTCGCTCTCGGCTAGCTCCACTTGGTAATGCGGGACTGTCAACACCTTGTTTCGAGACAATTCTGGAGTTGGAAGATACTCTGAACATTACTCAGTATGAATACTCAGACAGTTTATTCGGATTTTAAACACACCCCAGACACATCGTCCAAGAACAAGTTGGCTGAAGATAACCTTATCTGCCCATCTCAATAACTACCAGCCGAGTACTATAATAATTTGAAGCACCTTGTAATAATGCAGTTTGTAATAACTTCATTAACATTCATTGCGGTTAACTATATTGTTATTTTTTAATTGATATGACGCTTTCACGTTCTGTGATTAACAAAAAATACAGTGTATTTAATATAGTACATTCAAAATATACTAAACAAATATTTTTTCATAACTATGCTCTTATACTTATATTCTTTAGTTAGAACAGTTAAACATAACTATTTATGAACATAACATAACATTATTAACATGAACATACATATTTTGTACAGGTGGTTATTAGTATATTTATATTCACAAATTATTATCACCCTCACCAGATGTAGTAAATCATTATTAAGCAGCCATTTTGAATTATAATGTCATGTAAAAAGACAGCTAGATACTATTTTATTTTTGTGTGATTACCTTTGCTTCTTTTATAATTAGAATATTTTCTATAATTATTTTAATGTGTATATAACCAGCTGAGAACCAACCAAATCGTAACTAGTGAAACGAGCAACTTTTATTAGTTAATTTTTGTGTAACAAATTTGTATATATATATAACTGTTTAAAAGACTCGATCAAATATATTTTAAATTAAAAAAATGAGGTTTCATATATGGATTTCAATTGTGATTAAGATTACTATTTTTTTTAATAGTTGTAATCATTCAATGTATTATGTATATGGTGAGCCCTCATATTTTGTAATTGCTTCATAGATATTATTTTTTAATAGACTTATCAAACAATTATGGTTATATATATATCACAATAAGCTTCTTACTGCCATTGATACACCTATCAACAAATTTTGTTTCTGACATGTATAAATAATTAAAAGTATATGATATAATATATGATATAAAAATATATTTT
Organism: Coelogynopora nodosa; assembly: GCA_034780555.1. Lineage (NCBI taxonomy): Eukaryota > Metazoa > Platyhelminthes > Proseriata > Coelogynoporidae > Coelogynopora > Coelogynopora nodosa. Next base: position 17,317 of record JAUZND010048945.1, on the reverse strand, counting down.
TCTTTAAAAATAACATTAACATAGGCTACTTTATTCAATCACTTTTATAACAGTTCTAAAGTAAATGTATCATTACCTATTTTTATTAATATTTCAGCTAAATATTATATTTTTTCCCAACCCGAAAATTTTTGGAATGCATCAAATTATTGTCAACAATCACAAATGACACTTGCAAAACTGACTACCGAGGGTGAAGCTAAAGTATTGTACAAACTGTTACTACAAAGTGGCCAGTAAGTGAATATAATTTTATTTATAAAGCATCTAATCTTAATCAAAAATAACTTTAGGATAATCCTTTAACGAATAATTTGTTTTGTCCTCCCCCGTGATCCTTGCACACTGTTTAAATCAATATAAATATATTTAAATGGAACAAAATGAGTGGTTTTTAATGATTTATAGTGAAAGAAAATAATCGTATTGAATACTCATATATTTAAAACCTTTTATTTAAAAACCGGTAATTAAAAACTCGTCTTTGAACTAATAGTATTGAAAAAGTTATAATGAAAAACTTTTATTTAATTTTAAATAACATTATTATAGAAATTATAAAAAATGAACATATAATAATACATAATGGTTGTGAGTGAACATAATAATATAGAACAGTTAGTTTTGAATAAAAGTGTTCAATGAAATATTTCGTGAAATTACATTAAGTGAATTATGCCACAACAAATTGTTGTCTTTACAATATAAAATATATACATAAATTTCATTTAGTCGCGAAATCATTTAATTTATATCAACAATTAAGTTTATTAAAGCTCACTGCGATTTGCACAGATAATTCAGGCGGGCCTACATTAATTGTTAAAACTTATTTAACTACGATTATGTAATATATGAGATTTTAAATATGATAGAGTTTTTAATTTACGATTTTTTAAATACAATTTTTTTAATTTTACGAGTTTTTCCCATGTGCCCGTTTTTAAGGAGTGCATATCCGCCTTTTAATATAGTAAGGGCTACAAAGCCTGCCTTCAGAACACCAGCTTCCTTTGACACACTTAATCTATTTTAAAAATAATTTCATAAGTATGTATAACAGATCAAAGAAATATTTTTTAATATGTTTAAAATATATCTAAAATATTATCGCAACAAGTTACAATCAAATAAATTCTCTGTTGGTTTGTTACGACTAATCTATAACATCTCGGTCAGTTTAAAAAAATTCATATTTATTATTATTATATAAATGAATCTACTATTATTATTCGACGCGTTTGGAAATTTTGAACTTCACTATTGAATTTTTTGTTTTGTGTCGATAATGAGTAAAAATAACTACACGTATAGCATATACTAACTTTACAGGAGTTGCCTAACAGCGGGCTGGTTACACTCTCCAAATGAGTATTTAAAAAAACAATAGTAACATATCTTTAAATAATCTGTGCTCAAAATTCTATAAAGATTTTAAAATAATTTTTTTAAACTTGTGATTTATTGATGAGTCATTTTTCAGATAGATTTTTATATAATTAATTGTGTCGTATTTATACTATACATCTTTGAGCCATTATTCACTAAATTAATAAAACAAGGTTATACAATAACTTTAAATTGAAGGAATCACTTTAAAAGTTTCTGATTTAAAATGAGCAAAAATTAAAATTTTTATTATGAATATTTACAATTGTATTTTAAAATCAATATTTTACAAAATTCTAATTATTTGTCAATGTTTTAGATGAGAATATATATACAATATTACCATGATAAAACAGTTATACACTATACGTTTATATCATAAACTTCGGATTTGCTTTACTTACTCATTTATTGATTCATTCATATATTCTATCTCTATGATTTATTATATTTATAAATTTATGGAATTTGACTTTAGAAATAGTCAGTTTGAAAAGGCACTTATATAATACCGGCTTATTCATAGTATATCACATTTATATTTTATTGTTTAACTCGAATGACTTCCGATTAAATTTTGACCCTTTCAAGTCGATATAGTTACAAAATATGCTATTAGCAACCTAAATTATTATAGTTTTGAAAAGATTTATTTTTGCTGAAATTTTTAAATAACTTTTAAAATCTGTAGTTTATAGCAGAGAAGTCAATTGTGTTGACTCGTTATGTTGTCCTGCATTTCCTGAGCTGGTAGCTACTTTCAATCCTGCGTTCGTAAATAAATCGAGAAATATGAAACTCATTTTCCGATATAATGTAAAAGCAAATTGAAATATATATTCACGATCTCTTCCATCTGACTTTTTGAATTATAATTTTTAAGCAAAAGTAGTAACAGAGTTTTCATTCAGTTCAATCTAAAATTTAAACATTATTTTAAATAAAATGTATTATTATAAAAAATATTCATTTAACGCAAATTAAAATTTAAAAAACCAATGTAGATACGTTTTCCATAACACCAATATTTTTTTGTACTCATTTGCAATACATGTATACACAGTTACAAAAATAAAAAAATTGTTATTAGTTCCATAATATTTTTAATGTAATGTTTTATTTTATATTAAAATATATATTTAAAGGGGAACCGCATATTTATTTACTTACTCATAATATCGTGTACCGTATTGCGTAGGCTATGAATAAGATTATATGAATATTCCGATGAATAGGAACATATTCGATATATATACATATAAGATTAGCATAAACTTTGGATTTATTAACAGTATGTTAGGCTACTTCTGCGACCCAAAACAATAGGTATTCTTTTATATAATTTAATAATTAAAATATTTATTATTTAATTGAAAAAATATATACTCCATGTATAAAGTTTAGATATTGAACTTAATTTATTTAAATATTAAGCGGCTATTTATCAAAATAATAACTTGAAGGTTTACAGTTCTTCAACTAAATGTTTAACTCCAATCTCTACATTTTCTGTCTATTATAGAATGGAAGCCTGGTTCGGTCTATTAAAAAAGAAAGGATATACATTTTCTGAGAGTGACACGGTTCTTCCAGTTCCCCAAGAAACGATGGAAAAGTTTCACTGGTCAAATGGGGACCCAATTATATCTCTGCCATCTGAGGCTGGATTGCACAAATTCATTGTTGATGACTACAACATATCAGCGCACACATTCAAAGTGGAAGCTGCACCAAAGATATCGATTTATCAGCAGCCGTCTGAAGCAGAATTCAAATATGTTTGCGAGGATATCTCAACTGGTAATATGTACAACATAACATGGCTTTCACAAAAACGATGTAGTAACTGTAGTTATTTCTACAAAAATTAAATTTAGTATATGTTTCGTCACTGTGTCAATATTAATACAAAAGAAAATTATTTATATTAAATGGATATATATATATATAGACTATAAATAAATATGTAATAACAAAATAATAAAAGGAAAGCAAAATTCATGGAAAAAGAAGATTTTAAGAATTTTTGAAAGTTGGAATATTTCAAGAGTCAGTTAGGGACGTGTCCAAATGCGTACCAGATAATATATATTTATGTCCACAAAATATTTCTCCACAAAGTTTGTAAATGGCTAATTTCTTGTGGATCTACACAATTGGAAATAAACAATGAAAGAGTGCAAAATCGTTAAAATCGTGCATGACGCAGAGGCGCAACAAAAATGTTTGTGTGAATCAAATTATTTCTTTGGATTAATCTGTATCTATTATTATTCAACTAAATAAATAACAAATAGTTGAAAAAGAAATGTTACCATATTTTGTCCTCTGTAAAAAGCGGTATAATATGTGCTCTTCTTATTCCTCTGACTCGCTTCTCTGAATGATAATGTAGCCTAACTTTCTCTTGGATTTTTATAATTCTTCAATCGTAAATAAACTTTATTCCTGAATCAAACAAAACAAATATAGGCCTAAGGGTATTGTTTCAACTGAATTTATACTGATATATAACAAGTTTTATATATTATTGATGAACGTCTGTCCTTATTGTTACTACCATATTTAATACGATAATTGAGATATTGAATGTTAAAATTAAATTTTCTTTATTTATGTGATATCTTTTTGCAGGCCAATATCGTTTTAGTCTTGTATCGTTGACTTTTAAAGATGCTCATAATGACTGTGAAAGAAGCGACAAGGTTTTGGCTCAGGTCTCTAATGACAAACAGGCAGCAAATCTCCGACACGAAAAAATAAATTCTAGAGTAAAGGGGTCAGTTGTATAATTTTTTATTATACTAGTTAGAAAAGTGGAAAACCAGTTGATTTTAATAAAATTAAGATTTTTCTTAACTGCAAAGGCGTTTTTGGACATATTTCAAATTTAAACTATAAATTTCATTAACATATTTTTTTTTGGGTTGTGACTTAAATCCAGAGGAAAACCCGCAGGAATATATGACTAGTTTTCAAAGTCGGCGTTAAAACAGTTTGTATATTTCAGAATAAATTTAAATGTACAATATGTGTATTTTGGTCATTTTGATCGAAATTTTAAAAGCCCTTACATTTGTTTTTATTAATTAATTTGATTATTTTAAAACCTATCTGTTTTATTTTAGACACTTTTGCATTGACGACTTTGAACAAGAGGTTAAAGTCCTCCAGTTTAATATTTAATTTCAAAATGGATACTTAGAAAAATAGAATGTTGTAGGTTCAAATGTTGTAATGATTCAAACAAAAATATTAAAGTTTTAGAAGTAAAAAGTATCCAATATTTTACATCAACCTTTTTAACCTTATGTTTTATTTGATCTTTTTATGATATATATATATATATACATGAAATAAAAATAGTAATATTGTTTCTCTATTTAAGTATAGTTTCTAGAAATTAATTAATCATAGACATCATCAATTTTATAAATTAAAAATATATATTAAAATACATTTTACAGATATATATATTTTTTTGATCAATATGTTTGCAAAATTGCATTAACTTAAAATATATTAAAAAAATAACATTAAATCATAATATCATAACATATCTATATTAATAGTGATAAGGAGAAAGTTTTAAACAGGAAAATAAAATCCAACAATTGTAGGCTCATTTTTTTGGGTAGAAATATTTTATTTTGAGGCGATTTCGAAAATATAAATATTCTGCATCAGGAACAGTACAAAATGTAAATGAAGGTAACTAATTAAATGCTAAAACTTATATTTTGTAAATTAAAGTTGAATTTTGATAGACGCAGAAATCGACAGGTAAATCCATCTGAAGACCGGTCTGTGAGTATTTGCCCTTCAGTGGAGAGTAGGAATCGAACATGCAACCCAAGCGATTTGTGAGTGAACCAACCTACCACTAGGCCACACCCTCGCCTGTCAACTACCGTGTCTAACTTGTAATATGAGCCCTTCACCGCAGTTGCGCAATTGCACATAAAAGTGGGAGGTGGGTTCGTTCACAAATCGCTGGGTTGCATGTTCGATTCCTACTCTGTACTGAAGGTCCGCAGATGGATTTACCCGTCGATTACTTATCAAAATTAATGTATACATTATCGTAGCGCCGCATGGAGAATTCTACTTGTCTATTTAAATTGTTTATGATTCAGATTATTTGTATATTCCAAAACATTTGAAATTAAAATATGACAATGCGTCGGGAACATTTACATAATCGTACTGACGAAACTCATTATTAAATCTTTTCACGTTTAGTCGATTTAATGTAAAAAGGCATTTTAGGCAAAAACTATTTTTGGCCTAATTGGTTAATTATATTCCTGCCGTATTTTTGTATATATACTGTTAGTCATAAACAAAAACTGTATATATATAGTTTAACATTGTGATTTACAATATATTTTGTGTATGGTATTTTACAATAAAAAAAGAAGTAGCCTATATTTTGTTCATAATAATTATAATTTTGTATTTTGAATAAATGTTTAAAATTAATGTTTCAATAACAATTAATTCGGTTTTGTCCGCTGCGGAGTAAATCAATTTGCTTTTACTTCTCTTCATAATATATATGTACATACCACATGCATAAATGCATTATATATGATTTTTAAACATGAGTTGAAATTTTCATAGACTATTGAAAGTTTGTTTGAAAATTAAAATAAACAGTGAAGAAAACACGAGCTTGGAAAATACACAATAAGGTAAATATATTCTACTATGAGAAAATTTTGATATAATTGCAAACATGCTCGGGTTGCCATATTCTTAATAATATTACATACATAGTAACACGTTTTGTATTATACATATATTATGTAATGAACAACATTTTTCTTTTTCCTGAATGGCACAATTCTTTAAAGAATATCTAAGAATTTAATTTTTCTGACCCTTGAGGTATTACATTTTAAACTATGTTTTTGATGGAAATCGTAAAAAAACTAGTTTAAGCAAACAGTTATATTTTGAAAGCAATTATGTCTGATACCAATAAATATAACTTTACAAGTTGTTTCCAATATAAAACAATAATTTAATTATGGCATAAATTATGTTTTAATTTGTTAAAATGTTTTTTAAGTTAATTATTTAAATCGAATATGTGCTGTTCCTTCTATGTAATCCAAAACTTAGGCTAATATTTAATAGTGTTAAGTTAACTAAAAAAAAATACTTAATTTTTTATATTTTTCCTTATCCGGATTAAAATATATAGTTATTGGAATAAAGACTTTCTATGGATAAACTTTTTCCAAAAGTAGGAAATATGAATAACCAGATACCAGATTAGTTTAAACTAATTTTAAAATTGGAAAATATTTCACACATTCATTTAAGATCTAAACTGTTTAATATTCCTAACTATGTATAACATAGATACAATATCACAATTAATCTGAAATAATATTTTTTACTAAACACTTATATTTTGATCAAAGATTTTAATTACATTTTGATCAAATTTTCGAAATATACTTTGATCAAACATTCTAATTCTATTTTGCAGTTAGATATAATTTACTTAAATTAAGGTAGATTTGGTGAGTTGACGATCAAAACGATTTAGATTTTTTAATATTTTCGGACTCAAGTAGACCAAAAGTACACAGTTACCTAAATTTTAACTTTTGGTAATAGTAATACATATAATATTTGGTGTTCAATTTAAACTAATTAACTTAGTGTTCAAATAGACTATTTATAATATTCATGTTATAATTTTCAATTTTTTAGTTTAAATAATTGTCAATAAAAAAAGTGTTATTCTTATATTATACAATTATATACATTTAGCATTATATAATTGTCGTATAGACTATATTTTTAATTTAGAAGACGCACTGGTTTACTATTTTTCAAATTATGCTTTTTATGTCCTTCAGCATTGCTTATATTGCACGGGTACAATTATTTTGTCCTTGACTTATGCACAAATGCCCATATTCAATTAAAAAACCTGTTTAACTTGTATTAAATATGACATTATTGCTAATATATTTAAATAATTTATCATTCGCAAATTATTTTTATTTTTTATAATATGTCCATAATAACCATATAGCCAATTATTTGGGCAGCAAAGATTATAGATACATAGTGAAATATATTTCTTGTACAAATTAATTGGTATTCAGCTGATGTGTACTTCATTTTTCTGTACTTGTCAAGAGACTACATGTGGATAGGTCTCGTGAAGAATCTGACCAACTATTTCTATCCGATCAAAGAAACGGTCAGTCTCACGCCAACAACTCTGGCCAAGCTGGAATGGGTCGACGGCACGCCGATTACAAAACTCCCCCCCTACAAACTGTTCAGGAAATTTCACCTGTACAACATGTCCAAGCAAGGTCACGTATTATCAGTTGACAACGGCTTGGATGCTCTCTTCTCTGTGTATGACAAACATTTACAAAAGACTCTACCCTTTTTCTGTCAAGATTTGGAACACGGTAAGTGGTTCAGGACTCAACTGCTATATATATATATGGTCAGCCATCATCCAAATTTATTTCAATAATCTAATATAATATTAATACATACAAAATTATAATATATTTTGAATAAATTGATCTCTGGATCCATTGACAAAATGTAAAATTGTACTGAAAAACAATTATATTTTTTAGTTTAAATTACATATTTTTTCACATATAGCACATAATATAATTATATTAAATATCTAGGGCCTAAATGATTCTTTCAAGACAATTTATAATTATTTATGAAAGTTTTAATAATAATTTTTAATAATTAAATAAATTAAAAAGTTAAAAAGTCGCAACAATAAAAAAGATTAAATTTAGAGAGATGATAGTTATTTAATTTTTAGAACAAGTATTTATTTTTAAAACTTTTTTTGCAATTATTTGATAACAAATTGATTCTTAAGAAACATAAATAACATGGAAAACTTCACAGTTAAATTTTTATGTAAAAAATATTGTTTTTAATATCTATTTATTGTTTAGTCAGACCTTCCTTTTTGAAAGTACATTTTACATAATTAACCACATGTAACAGATAACTATAATATAATATTGTAGTTAATATTATTACATACATATATATATATAACTGTATAGTTATTAACTTTTCATATTAATTTTTTATAACCATGTGTATTCAGGTTAAAATTGGTACTTCGATTGTTTCAAAATAAGGTGAGTGTTTTATAATTACTTCATACGTAGGCCTATACCTACATTATTATTAATAAATAATTATTTTTAATTTGTTAATATATCTTTATCTATGTTATTTATAAAAAAATATTGTAATATGCTTTAGAAATATAGTTAATTTAATTAAAATTGTGCATTTAATTTAATTAATTTTATTTAACAAATATAAAAAATTAATTGCACCTGTTTTTAACTATTAAGACCACACGATTAAATTTATATACATATAGCGATATATCTTTTTGTTTATATTAATTGGAAAAAAGGTTCGCTTCGTTCTCTGAGTTACATAATTGGAAGTTAATATTTCTTATTTTCTATTAATGATGTTGAAATAACATAATCATTATATTTTATTACTCACGACTGCCAATTAATTAATTAAAACAAAATACTATTTTATAAATATATATAATTTTAGATCTTTAAGATAAACGATAAATTATTTAGTAATTTCAGGTGGTCTCTCACAAATATTGTTTATATTGTTTTACATAATAATTATTAGAAATTAGTACTATTTGAATAATGTAGTGAACTACAGTGAGCTTTCTAATTGTAGGCCTAAGTTCTTTGAAGTGGGCCTTTTAAATGAATACATTTTAAATACTGGTCATTCAATAATATAATTGACAATGAAAGAGTTTGAAAATAAAACGTGACATGTCTGACTGTTGTTTTGTGGTGATTGATTAAATAGACATTTATCTTTATTAAAATTTATAAAATAATAACGCTCACCCTAATTTAGTATTAAAGGGAGTGTGAAGTGAAGCCTTAAATAGTACTTGGCATCAATAATAATACCATCGGGATATTAAAATTAAAAAAATATACATGTCATTAAAAAACATGTAGGTCCAAAAATACCCGTTCTGAGAATTAACCCATGGAAAAATTATTTACCTGATTTATATATAACATACTAATTCGTGCATTGTACTACTCTGTTGTAGTAACTATTTTTTTAAAGAATATAAAATCTTATTTTTGTGAAATCATCGTATTATATCTAACATTTGATTGGTAGATCTCCTATTGGATAACTAATGCGCTGTATGTAGTAGGATTATAATTATTAATATAATAAAACGCTTTGACCAGGTCCAAAGTGTTATTTTTAATTGTTACCATGAAAAATTGTTCGAAAACGGAAATACGATTAAAGTAACAGAAAAACATCAGTGTATGAGATTTATAACCTTCGCACCGTTAAGGATAGTGAAATAGAACCATCTTTGGACACTTGATTGAAACGTAAGTATTGCATTCAACTTATATTTTTAATAGTTTTTATCAAAGTACGTTACATTGTTTGGTTACTTAGGAGTCGTCTATAAAAGTTGTCGCAAAATGTTTATAATTAATATACGCGTCGTCTCGTTTAGATTTACAATTTATTGATCAATATATAAAATGTATTTAATGTAATTATGACAAAATAAAAGAATAGGGATTAAATTGTATTACAACATTTATGCAATTCTGCAATTAGCTTACACTATTTTATTGATTTCTCTTGCAAGTTATAAATTATGGTAGTAGGAATTGATCACATTCTTCTCAACACCACCACAAAAAAAATAAAAAAGAACTAGAAATTATCAAAGCAACTGTCAGATAAGAAACATTCATGACTAAACTTCAGAAAGGTCAAACAAAAGTAATTTCTTATCATTAAACCATAAACATTAATTTAACAAATGTTTATTATCCAAGCAAAGCTTGTACTGGAAAACCAGCCTGGAGTGTTAGGAAAATTAAAACTAATTTAGTAGATAAGTTGTTTCTCTAATACAGATATAAAAAAACACCCTAATCACCCCTTTGTACAATCCCTTATTGGGTACTTAATACAATATATTTTGAATTATATCACTAGATTTAATTATAAATTACATATAATCGTACATTACATATTCAATCGATCAAAAACTTGTTCATCTTTCTAACATTTCTAACAGTACTACAACACGTATATGCCTATGTGTTGTATAATACTATATTAAATATTAGAAATCAAATAGCAGATCTGGTAAATTTTGATAAAGTTATTATGATGGTATACAATTATTTATATAACGTGCATTCACATTTTGATGACAGTAGTTATTATACTGATTGGACGGCATAATTAATTTATAGTTTTTTATTTGTACACACATGGTTTTACTATATTTTATGTAATTTTCTGCGCATAATAGAGGTCGGAAACAACTGTAATGTTTATTTTATTTAGTTTTATTTACTAAAATTAACACAAATAAATAAAAATAATGATATATTAGCAAAAACTGTTATTTGTGTGGAAGTATACTTTTATTATATTATTTATTATTGCAGTATACTTTAATACATATATTTATTGTTAATGTTGAATTCTTACAGAACATAAATGTATAAATTATCGTACTTTATGTACACATTATCAATCGTACGCAGGATTTTAATCTATACCGACCATCTACAACAGCCTAGTATTATAGTTTTTTTATATTCTCAGTTTACTTTATCACTTAACTTTTTTTCTGGACCAGTTATAGGACCAGTTGTCATTCATTGTCTGTTGTATAATTAAAATTATCTTTCTCTCTCATTATTCTCTCTCTATCTTTCACAGCTAACCTGCCTTGTTCCGTATTAATATGTACACCTTGACAAGGCAGACGGTCTGTCTGCAGAAATATATTGGTTATAATATTTTAATACGTTGTACAATTTATTAATTTTATATAATTTTTTTAATGTCACATCCAACGTATACAACCCTTCTCTTTTCAATTGATTTATATAAGATTCTTATATGTTGAAATATATTTCAATTCTATACATATATATTTCATGGAACCTAATTCTTTCATAGATATCGCAGAAACAAATTTACCCCACCCCCTCACCATGTTATTTCAATATGCATTTCAATGCATTCCCACTCATTAGAATGAATAGAATTTTTAGTTATATAAGACGAATGTTTCAATTGATATTATTGAAAAACTGTTCATTCTTTCGTACAAAGTTAGAGTTGATAAAAGCAAACAATTATTATTATAACATTATATTTAATAGATGTTACATTTTAAATTGACAGACTTCATTAAAATAATTTATACCATGTTTTGAAACACAGGAAAAATAATAGTTAAAAATGATACTGCTTATTACCAATTTGTAATATCAATTCAAAATACGCTTCAATTCTACCTATGATATTTTAATAAAACTCTATTTTACAATAATATTTTAAATTTTAATAATAACTATTTACTATAATAATTTAAACTACGTAATTAAATCTACGTAAAAAGAATAGAAATCGTTATAAATATAAATCATTAATGAATGAATTATTAAAAAAAATATTATGATTAAAAAGAAACAATACACACTAGTTTCATTTATAACTAAATTTTGTATGTATAAATATTAAAACAATATAAATACATTTCTCAATTACCAGTTTGCATTATTTAATTTATCTATATATGCTAGTATAGTTTGCCTATTCAAATATTTATTTCAATTTATTTTGATTTTATGTCCTAGTTGTGTATAATGTATATAACATATTGTACAACTAATGTATTATATGCAAAGTATATACTTTTTGACTAATAAATATTGAACACAAATAGAAGACAAAAAATTAAAATATATATTATAATACGATTTTATCAAAACCGCAATTTGTACAAAAAAATTATTCATTAATAAAAACATCAAATAATACTAACTATAGATTATTACTAAGTTCATAAATAACAAATAACAAAAAAGCAGAAAGCCACATAAATCCCTTTACTAGCGCGAGTTATTACGATACTTTAGGGAGGCCAGCAACAATCTCGCTCTCAATTCCACACTCGTCGCTTCCACGTAGGATCTTGAAGTACCCCTTGGCTCCCCAGTCGGGGTTCCATGAGTTGGCCACAAGCCAGTAGGGGGTGCCACTCTCCTCTCCCCAGCCAAGGATCTTAATCGCGTGTCCACCGAGCATGCCCCCACTAACGTGCTGATATACTCCCGATCGATAAGTGGGAAAGTCTGCGTAGACGCTGAAGGCGGCCTCCACAGGGCCGTTCGTCATGATCTCCGTTTGAATCTGTTGAACCGATGATGAAATCGAGTAGACAGTGGCGCCTGTAGGAAATAAGGGAAATATCATTTATCAATATTTTCAATTGTTTTTACAAAAATCTTGATTCAATGTACAGATTCTAAGTTTACAATTAAAATGAACAGTTACTTTATTACATTACTTGAACTAATTAATAAACAGTATACAAATAATCTACGTTGTATAATAATATCAACATTTGTCGAGGTAACTAACCATGATGCTTATCCTTAGTGTAAGTTCCATTGTACTTGGGGATACATTGACGAGCACACTTGGGCGTGGGAAATTCTCCAGAACAGTTGGGCTTTGGCCCTACGACGTGATGCTCACAAGTCGGAAAGTAGTAGGGCATGCAGCCCTTCTGATCTTCGTGTGATCCCCCCGTAACAATGCCGTGTGTCTTGAAGTACTGCCAGGCAGCATTGGGATAACCACCATTACAGCCCATGCCGCAGAGCATGCCACAGCAGGTAAGCAGATCCTCAGCACTGATGTGGAATTGTTGTGCGCCATTGGAGTGGATGCAGATGCGGTCGGTCATTGCCTCCACAGCTCCAAAGGCCTATTGTGAGTTTATTTAAAAAAAATGTATAATGAATATAGTTTAAAATGATGTATGCATATATACTATATACGTGGACTTATTGCAAAATAAAAATAATTTAAATTATGAAATATGAATATATCTATATAATATCTAAACTCATATTTAATTATTTATTTTTCGAAATTCTATATTTATTTTATCAACTTATTAGAAATTGATATTGAAGTGTATATACCTATATGTAGCAAACATTATTTTGTATATAAGTATATATATTTAAAAGTATCTTTATGAAAAGTAAATAAATATTGTAATAATTTTTGATTGAAAAAACTTACAATAATTTAAAATGAATCAATTTTATTACAGCGTATTTAGAATAATTTTTTGTTATAGTAGACTAATTTTTTTTGATAATTATTAGAAAAGTTTCAATAGTTTTATTTTTTAAAAATATTTTAGCTATGTTTATAAATTTGTGATTTAAAAATGAATAATTAAGCGAGAAGAAATCCCACGAAAATATTAAAATAAAGTAAAATACACTATCAATATGAAACATGGATGGTGCATAGAATATCAATGTGAAAAATGAAACATCAAAATATTTATAAAACATAAACATTTAACATAGACATTTTCGTATCTACGAATTCAAATTATTATTTTAAATTAAAAAGATTAATTCAAATAATAGGTTCATAATAGTTCAAATACTTGAAATATTTAAAATAGTTAGATTATTATGTTACAATAAAATTCATAATATATTTTTGTTATTGTGCTATTAAACTGTTATATAATTTGATATTATAAATATTAACCTTGCGTAAATCATATAAAATTAATCAAATTAAAATTATTAAATATAAATTTATTAAAAATAATTAAATTATATATTACAGAAATATTTATTAATTAAATTTTTATAGTACTAATGTCAAAACAAAGTAATATAATATATATTTTTTTTCTCAATAATTATATATACATAAAACAGAAATTACTTTAAAATAATCCGTTAATGCTTCACAATTGATGTAGGTATGCATTTTAAAACAATTTTAATTCTTTCAGAATCTAAAATATTGCAGTGTTACGAAATGCTAAATAAATAACTAAAAACTATAAATTTTATAATAATACATAAAAGACCTTAGTTCATTTTAGCCGAGTCAGAGTGGGTATTGCGATAATACTTTAGATCAAAAAAGTTTCTTACCCAGCAAGATCCACAGTTACTCTGATCACGAATTTCATCCAAGCTTGGACACTTGGGCCACTTAGTTCGAGAGTCGAAAGTGTCAGGAATATCATTTACATTCTGGATATTATGGGTCTTGAGAGGAAGTCGAAAGTTGTTTGGATCGGGTAATGTCCCCAATACTTGTTTGACTTGGGTCACAGTCTGAAATCGTGTAGTTGGGGCCGCCTTCCAGGTTGTTTGGGCCTATTGTGAGGACAATAAATACATTTAGCATGCAAGTATTTGAATTTTCTCGAAATTCATGTGTTTACTTACTATATAATTGACATAGTCGACGATGTCTTGTGAAAGAGGTTGATGCATGGCATAGAATCTCCTTTGTGCTTGCGCTATAGCCATGGAGGCCACTAAAAGTGCCGCGATTATAAGGATTCGCATTTTTTCAATATATGCGTGAAGAGTTAAAAACCGACTTTCACACAACTTCGACTGAGTTTGCAAGATCCAGTTTTCTGATTTTATAGTAAACTCGGATACTGATTCTGTTCAGTTAATAGCTCTCTGTCGATGAAGAACAAAGGTCAACTGTTAGAGATTTGTTATGTTAATCATGGTATTAGTGTTTCACGATAATCAGTATCCTTATCTATCAATGGACGTTTAGCTGCAGCAAGTCCCGAGTGCTGTATTTCATTTAGCGTGCATGTACTATGAGTAATAATATATTGAAATATACTGTCTAAATTTATACTACATGTCATACAGTGGGTTCAATAATTTTGTTGATTATATTAACAGAAGACCCTTGATCATGTATATAATAGCGTAGCCTGGCCTATTTAGACATTAAAACATCGTTCGCTATTGTATAAATGCCATATGTAATGTTTTGCACTTTTATGTTATGATTAATTTGTAGTATGATTAACGATAAATCATACAACATAATTACGTTTAGTGACTAAGCATATCTTGATAAATTATTTTAATAAAAAAAAGATTTTTAATTAGGTATATTGTATTTTTCAAAATACATGATTCCTATCATAGATATAAATAGATTCCTGTCTCTCTCTTTAAGAGAGAGACAGAATAAACAAACAATCCATATCTATGATTCCTATTATAATGACTAGCTATTAAAAGAAATAAAACAATTTGAATTGTTAAACAGCATATTATTATATATATTAAAAATAAATGTTTTTGATTATCATGGGCTTTGGAAATATCTTAAATTAGGAAAGAAAAAACGGAATATAATCCATAGAAAATACCAGAGTTATTTGAACCAAGTTGCCAATGTCAATAATTAAAAAAAATTAAGTTGAACAAACATGAGAAATATATAAGTTGTTAAATGTTTAAAGAAATTAAAATTTTTAAATTAAGTGAATTTTGAAGGTCTGAAATAATAGATATATGCATAGTTAAGATAACATATGAAATGATATATACAAAAAATAAGTAATTGTATTGAATGATATAAATGTGTTTCATATTTTTGTATCATCATATAATTTATAACATTTTAGGATATTATAATTAGTGTATATTTTATATTAATGATTTTCTCATTCCTTATTTTCCTACAGGTTCAATATGGTAAAACTCTTTATTGAGGAATACGTTATCATATTGAGACCCTTGTGTCAATCCAGTATTAATGACCATTAATCCAGAATATTTAAAATATAAAAAAATATGTTGATTTAACATTTATTTGTTCCAAGTTATAAATTTGACACATTACTCTTTAGAACCTGTAAATTTATAACAACTATCTTAGTCCGTCAAAGGTTAAATTTTGAATCTATTTATACAGGCATGTCAATAGCAAACTATCTTTAATGCAGAAGCAATAATATTTAATTCATTACAACAATATCTAAGGCGGAATGTTTAAAATGAAAAAGTACCGTAACATTATGCCTGTCTAAATTTAAAACATTAGATACATTTTTCGAAGGAAACTATGATTGAGATTTACAAAAAGGACACCTCTTCTCATCTCTCATTCTCATCTCTGTCTCATATCTCATCTTTCATCACTCATCCCTCTCTCATCTCTCATCTTTCATCTCTCTCTCTCTCTCTCATTTCTCATCTCACTCAGTACTATACTCGCTCTTCAATATCTTATTTATTATCTTTAAAACATGTATATTTCTAGGAAAATTGTTATAATTTCGGATGAGCTAATGTTACAGGATTAAAAGGGATATTAAATTGTTTACTATTTATGGTAGTGTTATTATATGATTGCATGCAACACTAAATAATTACACATAAACTTCATTACCGTTCCTTTATTATTGGTTTATTCAGTTTATATTCAATTCATATTTATGGCATATACTTTTAAATTGATCTCCACGTGGGGTACCCTATAGATATAATATTTATATTAATTTAATAATGAATCAGCAATTGAGCGATTTTTTTCTCTAGAAATACAGAACACATTCAAAAATTAAATAATTTATGTGATGTCGGGACACTCTGTGTTTTTTTTAATAATAATGATTATGGTGTGAGTAAAGCATTATTATTACCCTCTAAATTGCTTAAACATGATGATTTCTATAAATAAACATAAAAGAAAATGTGCCGAAATATATATTTTAATTATAAAAAGAACAGAAGAATAACAGTAAATCTTAATGATTTATAGAAAGGTGTATTAAATTATATAAATTAAATTTAAATTAAATTAAATTAATATAATCATTGTATTATATTTATAAACATAAACATATATATTGTAGGTAAGTAATAATTATATTAAAAATGTGATTCTCCCTTTGCAACATGATTAATAGGAATATATAAAGAAAGAAGCCTATGTTGCTGTAAAATTTTTAATAATACTAATT